>JAJHUR010107438.1:0-16832 GCA_027495735.1 Lutjanus campechanus
TTCTTGGATAAGAGGCGAAACGTCTTCAGAAAAGGCTTTTTGAACAAGTCCAGTTGCTTTCGATTTAATCTTGCTTTGGCTTACTGTAGAACAGAGAAAACTATTTAATTATGATAAAGTGATCATCATAATTATTTTGCTCACACTGTAATTTTCTGCAATTATTCATCGGTCTCTGGGAACAAACCTTTACTTTACTTTACACATGAAACTTTTAAACAGCAAACTGTTTTAACTGTTCAAATCTTTTCAGCAACATAATTACTGAAGAGAAAACAGTGCAAATGCAAAACATCAATACCGATCAAATTAAATTAATCTTATATAAAGATCATCATCCTCTAAACTGAAGTAAAATTCATGACCTAAAAAACGGTGCCGTGTTGACTTTTCTTCTACCCTCTCTGGACACTGGTCAACATGTGTGATGAGGTTCGATAGGGGGGAACAAAGACTAAGATGGATGATAACTCCCCCTAACCGCACACTCACAGTCACTATGGGTTGACCTCAGTTGACCCCTTGGCCCCTCACAGCCTCATGTCCCATTGAGTGGGGTTAAATAGGGTTTTGCCTACAGGGTTTTATGACAGAGAAAGAGAAGAAAAGTTGCTTCACTGTAACCTTTTTGGCTGTTAACAATGCAGTGGTTCTAAAATGTTCTACAGTTAAAAGAAATACACATCTGTGTATTGTTTGAGATTCTCACGTATGAAGCAAGTTGAAAGGCCCACCTGCAGCAAAAGGTTCTTGTTCAATCCTGTTATTCTTTCAGCTTTTTTCCCCAAACAGTCCAGCATTCATCGCTTCACTTTCCCTTCAGAACTACGTGTTGACAAAAATGACAATCTGTTTTCTGTCTACGTCAGCTGATAACAATCCCAGTAGAAGACAAAAAGGCAGAAACAACAGCCCTCATACAGTAGCACCTCAGGTACCAGGACACACCTGCCTAAAAGTGAGATGAGTCAAGTGTAGGGCCTCAGATACTGATTATTTTCATTATCGGTTACTCTGCAAGTCAATAAAACGCCCAAAAATAGTGAAAATACCCATCACAATCTCCTTAAGGCCAAGGTGAAGTCTTCAGTTGCTTCAGTTGTTCAAAAAGCATCCTAAAACACATCATTAATGATAGTACAAAGTTGCTGAAAACATGTGAAAACACTCAGAACTATGTTTTCCTGAACTGTTAAGTTTAACCGCTAAACTGTTGTTCATGATTTGAGCATGACGGACTGGAGCCACGGCCCGTCGTGCTCAGCTGTGCTGTAGTTAGAAAGCGTTTCAATGGATGCCAATTTAGTATTGCCCCTGAGTTCATAATGACAAACTCTGCAACACCATTAAAAATACCCAAGAATATCTACAAAACTACATTTTTGTCATTGTTGAGCCACATCCTGGTGAGTAGGTGATGTATAGTGCATAAAAACCCTCAAACTTCAATTTTGACTTCATGAGGACTTTAACAGCTGCCGGTGTCATTAACAACAAGGACTTTATGAAAATTCCACATAGTACCTTTAACGTATAAAAAAAGCAGCATACCCTCACAAATTCTTCTTATAACTGAATTAAATGACTGTTTCAGCTCAGCATTTGTGGTGCAGTGTTGTCTGTATTTGCACAAAACGAAAGAAAGAAAGAAACATGACATACTGCTAATGGGTGGTCTGCCACTAGTCCTCCGATAAACAAGAGTTACGTAAGCTGAGCGCTCAACACACAAGTGAACCTGAGGAAATACCTGCAGGAGAGGAGACAATGAGGTTGCGTATTTGGATCTGTGATATTTTTGTTATTTTGGCTTTGATAACTTGTAAACATGGAGCATTAATTAGCTAATAATTGCTACATCTGTTAGCCTAGGGCTCTGAAGTGTTGCACAGCTCGCTCCATATCTCTAATTAGCCGTTCAGGCAGCAGTGTAATAGAAGATGATAACAGGGCAAGACGCTGAATTAAATTACCCACCAACATATTGTAGTTTGTTTCCATTTCTGCCGTGGGCTCTAAGCCGCTGGTGAAATCTGACACTGCCATTACTCCAGCTGTCAACAAACGATGCAAATGCAAGACGCAGAGAAGCATGAAGTAAAAATAGCGTGTGATAAAACGAAACGATCTTTTACTACCATAAACATTCCTTGGACATCAACAGTTGGTTCATTCACCGCAGTGTCCACCGTCACTGATCCAACAACATGACAGATGTTAGATCTAAACCCACCACACTGTCACCCTGCAGCCTGGCAGCACCTGTCAATCAAAGCCCTCCTCTCTCTCAGTCTCCAGGGAGACTCCAGCTGGTCAAGAATGTGAGGACTGAAGGATTTCTTTGTCCCTGAGGTATTCTGAGGCAATCCCTTTCTTTTTCTCATTTCATTCGCAGGTCAGCATTTCTGTAAAAGCATGTTGCGCAGAGTCCCTGATGGGGAAACAAAATTGCAACTGGGGACTCGACACCAGCATCCCTTTGGGGCCTATAGAAAAAAAAAACAGTGTCCATTTGCATAAAACCACTTAGGCTAAGGTTTCCCTTAAATCTTCATTTAAGAATGCCTTGGAAAAATGAGCTGCATAAAATCACAATATGGATTTCATTAGGGAGTTGAAAGGGAAAATCCTTGAAACAGTTTGCCCTTATCTACTTACTGTATATGTTCCCTTATGCTAAGCTAGAGGTTTTTTTTTAGCAACAATCTTCCTTAGAAAACTTCAAGGGACCCAGAGCAGTCCCTTAAAAGCAAAATAATTTATAGAACATAAGACGTCTTACGGTGATAGAAGTGGAGAAGGAGATACCAGGATGCATTTTTCAGGACAGGGAAAACCCGCTGGCAGCTAGCTAGGCAAACATTAGCAATACTCTGTCTCATATCGGTGCTTCTTGCCACATCATCTGTGTGCATATATTTGTTTTGGCTGGGTTAAATTGACTTTGCATTATTTTCTTGCACTTTCCATAGTCTCCACAGACAACAACTTCCTCACCTTCTGTCCAGTTTGGCTTTCTTTTCATTTGTGTATTCTTTTTGTTGCCCGTTTCGGAAGAACTACCCAACACTGACAGTAATGCTGCCAAGTAAAGGATGATGACATGAGTGAAATGTAACCATGGCGACTTAAGCGCACACATGTGCTTTACTGTCACAGTAACTGACACAGTGCTTTAAAAGCCTTAAGGGCCGTCCACACCACAAACTGTAACGATAAAAATATAATTCTAACTTGCATGGATGGTGGAGTCTGGACATCCACATCGTCAACATCCACTTGTGTTAGATCAACTTTAGAAAATATTTTTTTATAGTTATAGTTGTTGAACTTTAGTCTGAAGTCTTAGGAAAGGAGACAACCTAAGAGACTTGCAATGCTCCTCAGGGAACCCCCGAAATATTTTGCTTACGTAGCAAAGTAAGTCCATGGTTTTAGCACTAGGAAGGACTGTGGTTCGAGAACCTACATTGGTTTTGACTTCATGAGGCCTTAAAGGGACAAATCTGAAACCTAACATGCTTTATGCAACAGAGTACCTGAACTCAGGTCCATTTGAAGCTAAAGGAAGATCCCAACATGGCAGCAAGTGACCAGTGAGCCACTGGAAAAGTCCAGAGGTAAACTCTCAGAACAAGTTGCACCAAAGCTGAGATTTCAACAAATTAACTCCTGCCTGTGAAACACAGTATTTACATAATCGTGTCTAAGCCGGGGGTATTGGTAAACCTGCTCCGAGTGGCGGAAATCTGGAATCAGCTGGTGTTATAATTTCCCCTCCTTCTTCTTGCTTAATTAACCCCCATCAGATCCCCTCAATCACAGTATTTATGACAAAACCAACAACCACTGACACATGCCTGGCAATTACAGAAACGTTGTTAACAGCCCCTCACTACACCATGATCCTTAGCAGCTCATTAGGCAGCAACATGGGACACATGCGCACACAATCATACACAGAGCAGGGGCATGTTACATACATCTGCTCTTTAGCACCTTTCCCCACAGTGTTAGTCTGCTCGTTTCCAGCCATTAGACCCATTAGAGGCCAATTAACACCGACACAAAGCTCCCTTCCTGTTTTATGGCACTGTAAACAAAACCTGCAGGCCTGCCTTTGGGCTCAAACGCAACACAGAATCACTCATTAGTTTAATAATATACTGCCTTTTCTTAGCAGAAAATACGAGCCTACAGCACATAAATGGCATTAGGCAGGTCCCAATCATTGATACGAGCACTTGCATTGACTTTATCTGTTTAACTGATTGTATATGAAGCACATACTCATAAAAAACTGCCATATAGTCGGTAGTCTTTCTTCTCTGGGTTGTAAATCCGCAGCAATTCGGTCCAGACAATAGTTCCCATCTACTAGTGACACATTAACCACATTATCCCATTTATCTCCGCTGCATCAATGGGGATATGTGTTGCAGATATGTGCTGTACTGATAAAACCAAGCCTTAATCCTGGCTTTGGTAAAAGGAGAACCTGTCTGAAGTGCCTTATGTGGGTCATTCTTCACAAACTGTGTCAGAATGGGCCAAAAGATAAGAAAAATACGGGCCTTTTCCGCGTGTTTAAGTTGGGTTCTACTCGGTTTAAATGAAGCAAACATTTGAGAGTGCATGCTGCAGCACGCCACAGGCACGGGTCGTCCTGAGAGGGGAAGCTGATGCGACACTGACGTGAAATCACCTCTCAAAATTGTTTTGGGAGTCGTGCCCAAAAGTTTGAAGCATGCGTAATGACTTCTCCTAGTTATATTTAATCTCTCTGGGTGCTTCTGAAGCGTAAAAGTGGATGAGGCTTAAACGCAGACAAGTGTTGGTCATCTGAACACATGTTTAACAGCTTGGAAAACAGGTTTAAACTAGTTTTTTTCTACAGAAGCATAAGAATTCCCTCACCTGAAAAGTCTGGAGAGCCCTTGGTGAGGTCGCAGAGGACGGTCAGACACGTTATTCCCAACAGGAGCGCATAAGTGACGGCTGAGAGAGTCCCATCTGAGAAGAACATCCTTGAAGCCTCAAAGTTTGGGGGTTTCTCCGTAGCATTAGAAAGTCCAGCTCCAGCAGCAGCATTGGGGTTGTTGTTGTTTTCAGTTTCAGTGTTCAGTCACATGCAGCAGGAGATGTGCGGTCCCACCATGTCTCTACAGTCTTCCCTCCTCATCCTCCCACCACAGCACCGCTGCGACACAGCCGGGGCTCGAGGTTCCTCTGAGGCAGCAGCAGCAGCAGCAGTCCTCCCTCTCTCCCTCCCTCTGTCTCTCTCTCTCTCCCTCTCTCTCTCTGTCTGAGAGTATTTCTAACTGCGTGTTGTGTTGTGGAGGAGGCAGCCCACCTGGACGACCGCCGCTCCCCTGCATGGTCTCAAAGACCCGGAGTTCCCTGCAACACACGCAATAATACAACAACAAAAAGCACTCTGAAAACGCTTTAATGTCCCATAATGAGTATTAGTCTATGTAAGTTTTTCTTCTAAGTACTTCTGTCCTGCTTCGTAAAAATTATAGATGCAGGACTTCGTACTTTGCAGTACTACTTTTACTGGTGTTCGTTTTTATTGAATTCTTAGTGGACTCAAAATTTTTCAAATGAAGTTAGCAAGTTATATGAACACAATTTCTTTCAGTCACATGTATTTAATAATCTGATTGCTTTCAAATCAACAGTTTCCATTAATGTTGCTTAAATTTAAAGGGATAGTTCACCCCAAAATTAAAATTCAATCATTATCTACTCACCCTCATGCCAATTGAAGGTCAGGTTTAGTTTGTTTATTTTTATTTTTTTTTTATTTTTTATTTTTTTACAGGACACAGAGTCTCCCAAACAATTGAAGTGAAAAAAAAATAACTGAAAGTAAACATAAAATGCCTCCATACTGCTCGCCTGGTGCAATCCAAGTCTCCTAAAGCCCCGACATGCTAAGTCGACTTGATGTCATTTACACAGATCATGAGCTTGAAGCCACGTTCACATGCACTTGCACACCGCCCGAACTGGGTGTGTGTGGTGTGACGGTGTGCACACGCAAGTGAACGCCATGTTCAGATGTAGAATACTTGGATTACGCCAGACGAGCAACTGGTCACCATTCACTTACATGTGAGTTTCTGCAGTGCTATTTTTTCTGTGAAACTCCAGCAGTGTTTTGTGGACTCAAAAACTAAACCTTACTTTCTGTTGGCATGAGGGTGAGTAAAGAACGACTGAATTTTTATTTTTAGGTGAAATACTCCTTTAAGGCAGGTCAACATGAAAGTTTCCAATTTTCCAACTCAACTATTTGCTTCACGCAAAAGCAAAATACTGCTCATTATAGGGTGACCTACAGGGTGACAGCATTTATTTTCCTTGTCCCTCTGTCCCACATATTGAGGCCATGTCCCACATTTTGATTGGTTCTAGTTTCCAAAAGTCAAACTATTGTAAGCAGACAGACAGACAGACATTTTTCTAAAATCTGACAATCCACTGGCTGTGAAGAAAGTAGAGAAAGCTGTCATCACAGTGCTGACAGGTTAACCTGTCACTGTTTTGGCTGCCGTAATTATAAGCATTATAAATACATACTGTAATATCTGTAAAGAAAACAAAGTAGGTATTTCTGTTGTGCAAACTTTAAAACTGTTGTTTACCAAAAACTACCGTTTTCACAAGTGAAAATTAGTTAAACTAGCCTTCATTTTAAAACAGTTTCTGTCTATGGTAGAATAAAGTTGTAGTAGTTCCTACTTGAAACTGCTGACAACAAGGTCTGTGGATTATCTTGAGTAACTGGGTCAAGATTTCTGGAAAGAGACATTGCTGTTGAGTTTTCCAAATGTATTTTTTTGATGATTAGAGCACCACGAGTTCCATTATATTACAGAGAAGGCAGACATCTCTATGGCTGATATCGCCAAAACTCTGCAGCTCACACCAAAACAATCTAGATGGATGGATGAAAAATATGTATTCTTGGTTTGGGGGTGAACAATCCTTTTAACCACTTAAAAAAATCTGTTCAAACTAAAACTTTCAGAATTTAGTTCAGCTACATCTAAAATGATCCCAATCTGGATAATCATTCATATTGCTACATGAAGGTACAACTAAACTGACACTAAAGTGTGTGTTTGATTTAGGGACTAGGGCGGACCAGTCCACACTTTGACAGCCCAAGGATGTGTTTGAAGGACAAGATAAGGAGCAACTCATGAGGTGGAAGTGAGAAAAAGGTACATTTTTAGGGAAATTCATAGTAGGTCTGCTCAGCCACAGACATCTTGGTTACAAACCACAGGTGATTTTAATCAAATAGGGGTGATTATCATGTAAAACCAGGGGGCCAATGAGCTGTGGCATTGTGGCATATTATATGGCAAAAAAACATCACAATAGTGCTGTGAAAATATAGTTTATGATTAACTACCTAAACTACATGACTCAAAGTAGTTAACTACTGAAAAAGCTACTGAGATCTGAATGTAGTTAGGCACCAAACTACTGCAAATAGTTAAATGTGTAACTGAACTGCATGTAGTTAACTACACCTCAACACTGTTGGTTTGTAAGCCCATTTAGCTGCAGACAAATATATGGAAAATGACTCTCATCAACACTGACAGAATGAAAAAGACATTATTATCATTAGATATCATCAACACTAACATAAAGTTTATGGAATATCTAAAAGCAATGTTTTTCCATTTGCTTCTTAATCTTGGTGAAGACAATTATAGGCAATAGTCATATGTAAATATGTGATATATTCCTTTTAATATAAAATGTTATCTTCTTTTAAAAAATACATTTATAACCTATAGCGTCAAAAAGATTTTATTTTCTTATACATATTTTTTTTTTCCTTTCTTGTGCTCCCTTTTGTACATGTCTTGTACTTGTCAGTTCTCCTGTTAAAAGAAATACAACGGGAAAAAACTTCAGAAAAGGCTGAATTGAGTTGTTTATAATTGACGGAACAGTGGCGCCATCTTGAGGACAATGGACTACATTGCAGATTCGAACGAATCGCTTTTCAATGTAGTTTTGCCCTACACGGCTGCCGTACTCTGTTCACATGTTACCACGGAAGGTCAGTCATGGCAGCCTGTGCGAAAGGGCTCGACAAATTTATCTTTTCACTGAGGTTATTACGAAACCTGCAGCTCCAAAATGAACGTAAGTAAACCGAGTATCTTCTCTATAACCCGCCATATTTCATAATTTGCTGGCAAACTTCGAGGATGTGTAGTACTGTTACTGTATACTTATCAGCGGTCGAGTCTAGAAGGTAACCCTTCATTTCCGAACTCTCGCGTGATTTGTGGGCATTCTGATATTTTATGTGTCACGTACAACCGGAGTAAGTTTTATAATGTTATGACGCTGTGGTTTAAACATAGGAGCAGAAAACATTTTGTTAGAGCGAGGGAAAGTCATGGTTTGGGTTAAAATTGTACCTCTCGCGAGATCTTTCACGGATCTGGGGTTCCCTTCTGGACATGACCTCCACTACCCGTGAGCTAACGTAGCTAACAGTAGACTGTTGGCTAGCATTTTTCAACGAAGGTTAAAAGCATCAACCTAGTTTTACTTTAGCTGTAAAAATAAATGATGCATGACTTATTTTCGTGTTATTTCCAGGGTTTCTGTCCACGTCTGTGTGTCGTCTCGCTGCGGGGAGTAACAGCGAGCAGCCACCAAAGTTCACCCCTCCACCTAAACCTGTCATCATAGATAAAACACAAAGTGTGGCATCTCTGCGAAAGTATGATCCACATCACAATCTCTCAGTCTGACGCTCACATATATCAACACCAACACTGCATCCTGTGTAAAACATGTGTTTTAAAGTATTGTCTCTTGTCAGGTTTCTGAGCCCAGAGTTCATCCCTCCCAGACAGAGGACAGACCCCTTTAAATTCTTCATTGAGAGGAAAGACATGATTCGCAGAAGGAAAGTGCTCAACATCCCTGAATTCTACGTAGGTAAGAAACCAGTTGTAATACACAGCAGGTACGTTCCCACTGTGAGGTGAGAAGTTTAACATCACAAAACAGTTTAATTTCTCTCAGGGTACTATGAAGGCTCCACAGTCATGCAGACATACAGTCTCAACATGCTTGTTGTGCTGATAGATTCAACCAATAACTAAAGATAAATACATTTCCTTTATGTTTTTATATTATATTAGTTTCATATTAAATAATAATACCAGTCTGCAGCCTGAGATCCTCTGGCACGGCATTTTTTAGCAGTTCAAAGAACTCTGCAAATATAACGTGTTTTTGAAAATGTCACAGATTAAGACTGTTGCTTGTATCATAATTTAAATGATGTAAATTATTTCAATTGTTTTAAGGGAGTGTCCTGGCAGTGACCATGGCCGATCCTAATGCCAGTGGGAAAACTAATCGCTTTGTTGGCATCTGTATCCAGAGGGGTGGAAAGGGGCTGGGAGCCACATTTGTCCTGAGGAACATCATTGATAACCAAGGTGATTTTTATATAATCATATGTACTGGTATAACAAAGTGTTACTGGCTTTCTTTCTGGCTTTCTTCTTCACGTGTGCCCAAAGATTAACCATGTGGCCTTCAGGTAAAACACATGTTTCAATCAAGTATTTCTTCATGCATGTGGCTCAGGTGTGGAGATCTGCTACGAGCTGTACAGCCCTCGTATCCAGACGATTGAGGTGCTGAAGCTGGAGAAGAGGCTGGATGATAACCTGATGTACCTGAGAGACGCTCTGCCTGAGTACAGCACTGTGGACCCGGACATGAAGCCTGTGCCCATCTCCCCAACCGGAGAGGTGCCCGTCAACAAGGTGAGAGAACTTTAACATGGAGCCTAATTTATAACAAAGAGCTGAAAGAGTTTATGCTGGTTCTCCAAACTCATCTGTCGTATCTAGAGGGATAGATGGGGTTATTTGAAGTGTGGTTGTATGAGGTACTTATCCATGGTCAGTGTATTATCACAGTAGATGGTGGTCAACATGTCTACAGTTGGGAGAGAGGAGTACGAGCACGGAAGCTAAACAATGTACATCTATGGACCGGTCAGCAGAAAAACACATTAAAAAGGTTCCCCTAAAAAAATCAATATCTCTTTAAGTCTACTCTAGGGGTGGAAGTTGAAATCACTGATTTTGCCAATGGAGTTTGGTTGGTTTGGAGAGAGCGATATTTGGCTTATGTAAGAGAAGTTTTGCGTCTGAAAAGGCTGTAAAAATAATCTAAATATACCACACTTAAATACATTTTGCTGCAGTCCCTGTCCACAGCAGTTCATTGTTTAGCTTCCTACATTGTGACTCCTGTTGCTTCTCTAAACAGAGTGCATGTCAACCCCCCATCTCCTGCAGGTAATGGTGGGTGTTATCGCTAGTCATAGTGATACAAAATGTGCCTTTATCAGTGGATTGATTTAAAAAGAATTGCAATATCATTAAGAGTCCATGAATTAAATCAAACGATGTATTTAAATTGAGTATTTTTCTGTCTGTTTGCCAGTTGAAGGTAAAGATGCGTCCAAAGCCGTGGTCCAAACGCTGGGAACGACCAAAGTTCAACATCCAGGGCATCCGCTTTGACCTGTCCCTGACCCCGGAAAAGATGGAGCACGCCCAGAAGTGGGCACAGCCTTGGCTGGAGTACGACATGCTGAGGGAGTACGACACCTCCAAACTGGAGGAGCAGATCATGAGTGAGGTCCAGCAGGAGATGAGCAAGTGAGGAAGATCCTCCTACACACATTCTTCAGTTTTACCATCAACAGACTTTTTTAGGAATAAGAGAAGACTGGAATATGAGGTTTGCATGGACTCGAGGAGGAACACTCAGCTGGACTGATCAGTTTTAAGTTAATGGGATAGCTTGGATTATTAGATGTGGGGTTGTATGAGGCACTTATCAATAGTCAGTCTATTACTTACAATAGATGCTGGTCAGCACACCCCCAGTTTGGCGAAGCAGAGGGGGGAGTACCAGCATGGAAGTTAAGCTTTTTCCAATGGGAAACCACCGTCATATAAACCACCTACTGCTCTCTCCAAACCAAACAAACTCCATAGCAGAAATCAGCAATTTTACCTCGCGTGACATGGGAGTTGCTGGTCTACCGCTGTGATTTGTTTGTGTTACTGTGCAACTAAGGCATTTTAAAAGGATAGTTTGGATTCACCAAAGTCACACAATAACACAAACAAACACAACAGATCGAGGCAGCGGTAGATCAGCAACTCCCATGTAATTCGAGGTAAAATTACTGATTTCTTCTGTGGAGTTTGGTTGGTTTGGAACGAGCAATACTTGGCTTATGTTAACAGCAGCTTGGTAGACTGATTGATGGATTTAGGTGGACCTCTTTTATTACCTTTTTAGGAAATACAATGACTATAGAAAAGTACCTCATACAAGCCCACTTTAAATAATTTGAACTGTCCCTTTAATCCAGTCACACCAACGTATATAAGGAGGAGCCAGTATGGGAACTGGTATATTCTGACAGATCATGCCTTCTTTTTGTCTTGTCAGTCTGCTGTACAGTATATGAGTTATTTACCTCTACGCAGATTCACGGTTTCTATAATAAAAGCTATTTAACGTTAAAAGCTTTTCATTTACACTTTGTTCTCCAAGAAACATATGGGTTTAAATATCTATTTTGATTATTTTTTGGTTGTTCTTTGCTTTGAGGCCAGTTGTGTGCCTGTAGTTGCCATGGGGTGATGGAGTCTTGACACTAGGTGGCACTATTCCTCCATATATGTGGCATCCATCAGCAGTTGCATAAGCAAGCCTTTGTTGTGTCAGTACAGTGTTTTTAGGGAAACTCCTGCCATGCTAAATAAACAGAAAGTGTATTATTTCAGTTGATGAGGGGCTTGTTTGTACAAAAGCAGGGTTACTCAGTTATCTTGTTGTTAGCCTTAAAAAAAATCTTTTTAAATGTTCTTGTTGGAGATTTTAGGGGCTTCCGGATTTGACTTAGTAAAGATTTCCAGATAAATCAGTAAACCTGCTTCTTGGAACAGGCCCCAGTATCCTGCACTGTGAAAAAAACAGCCCTGGTATTCAGGGAGCATACACACCAAGGACACCCGGTAGTGTTTTACTGTTGTGGATGGAAAATTGTGGTGTTGAGATGGTATGTTAGAGCGTCAGTTGGGTAGTATAAAAACACTTGGACTCCTTATGTTATGTCTGCTCTCTGTGAATGTGTGTATGTGTGTATAAACACGCCGAATGAGTCCCTGCACTCTAATTTCTCCATATTACAGGATGAGACGCGGAGAAAATGGTCTCTAATACAGGAGTAGCAGATGTTTACTGAGCTCATTATGGACCACACAGATTTCCTGAGTGGAGATGCAGCCGAGTAAAGAGAGTGATTATTCCTGTTACAGTTAAGGTAATGGAATGGAATAAACGCTGCTAAGCTTTCATCGTCAATATACACAAATTCACCTTATTGGATTGATTTAATGGTTTGATTATTTTAACCAAACTGCCAAACCTGCACCTGTTGAAACAACTATTCCTGCATTCATGTGGTGTCAGAATGAGCTGAAAATGAGTTCCCGACTGGGGAAATTCATGTGAACGCCCCACCAAGTCAGAGCAACAACTTGGAAAGTCTGGAAATTTCGGTACATGACTTGCCGAGTTGTTGTCTGTTGACATCATAAAACCAAGTGGTTTTCAAACTGTGGTCCGGGGACCAACAGAGGTCTTTGAGTGAGTTGTAGGGGGTCCCCAGCAAAAGACAGAATAGAATATTTTAACTTTATCACATTTTTTGGAAGTTAGGACAACAAAGGAGAAAAATAGTTGGGTTTGGCTGTTTGAACTGATTGTAATTAATATTGATCCTAGTTTGATTATTGCCTAACGATAAAGATGTTTTTTTTAATCTTCAGACCTGTCAGTGTCGATCAGTTCTGCATAGCCTATGCAGAAACATGGCAACCAAAAGTAAATGTTTAGTTGCTAACTGTATTGCATCTAAAGTTTTTTCTCAAACTTAAGTTTAGAGCTCCAACTAATGGTTATTTTCATTGATTGATTTATTTAATGATTGATTGATTTATATTCTTGATTAACCAATTAGTTGTTTGGTCTATAAAATGTGAAAAATGTTAATAACTGTTTCCCAAGATGATGTCTACAAATGCCTAACATATTTAGTTTACTGTCATAGAGGAGTAAAGCCAGAAACCAGAAAATATTCACATGTAAGAAGCTGGAATCAGAATTTTAACTTTTAAATTCATTCATTCATTGTTGCAGCCTTATGTAACTTGTAATATGGTATTAGGTTGTAACTATGTGTTGCTGTCCATATAAAGTGACCTCAAATTAATTAGTTAGAGAAGTTATTTATTCCCATAAACCCTGATAACAAGTCAGGCAAAGCAGTATTTTAATGGTTTTGGCGAATGTTCTGGTGGAGCAAAATCACTTTGTCATATAAAGCTTCAAACTGTTTCAGCATACTTGGATAGCAACAGATGGACACAAGTCTCAGACAACCCATCACCAAGATGCAACAGGTTCCTTCACCTTTTCCAAAGCCAAATTCAAGCTACATTTTTCAAGCTTTTCCAGTATCTTACAGCTGTGGTAATTTACATGTTTATATACATATATAAGCTGATAGTGATGAGGCCCCGTTTCATTTCTTCATCACATTAAATCAGATATTATTGTGTGTTTCCTGTAAGTGGACTTATTGTTCTCTATAACATGACTGAGACAATATACAACAATCACTCAAACGATGACTAGATAGACTTCATAACTTCATAATTTCAATAAAATCCCTCCTTTTCTTGTTTGTTTTCAAGCCATCCCTCATTCAAACAGCAACCTCTCAGCATGTTGTCGTCTGTTAGCCTCCCACTCACTGTTCCATCAGAGGGCACACGTCAAAAAAGACTGACAGATCACACTAAGTGTAGCCACACATGCAGAGTGGCAAGAGAGGCTCGAGCGGAGTCGTCCTTATTTTGTGCAAAAGGCAAAAGAAATTAGTCTCTCTGACTTATTTCATCTCTTAATCTATTCTTGAACTATTTTTGTTTATATACAACAAAGAACTTATGTTGAGTTTGGAGATCCTTTTTAGACAAAAGCAGTAGTGTTTCCACCGTAATAACCACAAAATACAACAAAAAATAAAATGATCTTAATAAAAATCTCCTCCTGCTCCTTTTTAAATGACTAAGGTATCACTTACAGTAACTTTGGCTGGGAAAATGTAAACACAGGCTCATTTTACATGATTTCAAGGAGAACCTGACCTGGTGGCAGACATCAAGAATAACAATACACGTAGAAATAGCCAATCTTCTTGTGGATGGTCTTGTTAACTTATGTAGCTCATATAGAAGCATCAGTATTAAACTGAAACCATTTCATAGCCAGTTAAAAACTCATTTTAGTAGCTCTAACTATTAAGTCAGAGAATTAGTAATGTACTCACAATTTTAGGTTAGTTTGAAGCACTTTATCCAAAGTCCAAGCACTTTTCAAACCTTGAAAACAGTACATTAAAATTAAGTATTTTCAAGGATTTTCAGCACCCGTAGGAACCCTTAAGTTCAATTACAACAACCGCACCCTCTTCTACCCTTTGTAGCGTCCATGTTTTTTCCACATTACGACTTAAAAGCTCACCGAAGTCGGAAGAACGACTTCCAAACTTGGGAAATGGGACCATCTGAGGAGCATGTGAATGCAGCACAATTCTCAGCCTCTCTTCAGTCTCATACACGGTGTGTTTAGTCCCAACTGTTGACTCTCCACCTAATTTACTCTGTGCCCAATCAGACCTGACCTGCAGCAAAGAAAACCAACTCCATCTGCTTCTGTGTACAGTAGACTGAGAGCCTGTCCTGCACATTGTCATTAAGCTACCCACCGAACCAGCTGGCCCTTTCACCTTTTCATTTCTCACTCTCCGTATTTCTGCTTGGGACTGATTGATGTTCACATGCGGAGGCGGTAACAGAAATGTTTATCCTGCAGCACATTGCCCGGGTCTTTTAGAAGCATTCCACGGCAACACCACTGGACTGGTAAACCAGCTTAAACCACAAAGTTACTCAGTCTGAGTTACTGCTTCAAGGAAACTTCCTGCCTCTGTGTGTGTGTGTGTGTGTGTGTGTGTGTGTGTGTGTGCGCAGAAGTGTGTGTGTGTGTACTTCAGGATCTCAACTGTATGTGCCTCCCATGCCCTCAGGTTGACTTCTCTGCACCTGGAGTGAAGTTAAAGCCCCTTGGCTGGGAAAGGAGATCAAACACCAGTTCACACACACACACACACACACACACACACACACACAGCAACTTGCAGACAGGCTATCATATCAGCCTTCACAGACAGACACCTCAAACAGTGCCAACTGTAAACGTCTGGGACAGCCTTTCTGTCAATCCTCATGTGAAACAAGAGACGCTCCATTCACGGTTGCCGTGGAATCAGGGTGGAGCATGCAGGTTCGGAGGAGCCCGTAATCCCCACCCCTCAACAACAACTGACTGTAAACCATGGTGGGCCGATGATAGCTACAGTGCCACACCACTACGAAGGTCAGTACAGGAATGTAAGGGAGGGACACACTCCTCTAATCCGTCTTCCTCCCCTTCGCTGGTGCTCCCATGACCTTCATCTCTTTCTCTCTCTGAAGGCTTTGAAAAGGAGCCAGGTTGATGAATTGGAGGGGATGTGATACAGGGTGTGCAGAAACTCCCACATGAGACATATTTTGGGGGTAATGTCTTCCACTGGGTCACTACAAGCTTGGGGAGTAACAGATTACATGTAATAGGGTTACGTAATTAGGATACAAAAATAAATGTGTTGCATCACAGTTATAAAAAAAAGATGTAGTCAGACTACAGATACATCTAATCTTCAGCTAATCTTACATTTGCCTATTCACTATCATAACTGCTGGTGAAAATATGCTTTCACAAGGTCCAAAATGTAACATTATTTTCCCTTTGAAATACAGAAAAGGAACAACATCATAGTACGCTGCAAATTCTTCCTTCAGCTGTGTAAATACTGCCATCATCCAAGGACTCAACTTCTAATTTAAAGGAACATTTACAGGTAAAACCAACAGCTAACGTTAGCTAAACAAACCAACAGCTAACGTTAGCTACACAAACCAACCGCTAACGTTAGCTAAAAGAAACCAACCACTAATGTTAGCTACACAGACCAACCATGTACGCTGGCTAAACAGAAATACAGTTAGCTAACTAACCTGTCAGTACTACTACAAGCCTACTCTCAGAGTTGTCAGATTATATTGTACAACTCAATTATAAAACTATTTTCCTTTTCTGGTCTCTGCCTTAAAAATAAAGAAAAATAAAATACAGCTCAAACAGCAAAAATAATAAGTTCGATCTAACTTTGTCAGCTGCAACAAGCCTTGGGAGTTTGAGTATGTTTTTATGTTTCAAGCTGTTTTTGTTATAATGAAAGTACAGATTTGATAGCCACAGATCTCTCTGCAGAATTAATACAAATTATTTCACATCAAAGCTGTGCTGAGTGTGTTCACATAACAAAGCGATTACAATTTATGAATATATTTTTAATACACTGTAATTTTAAATGCGTTTAAAAACCAGCCCAACTCATGGTAAACCAGCCCAAATTCTGTTGAATCCGCCCAACCTATTTTAAGCCACACAATGCAGCTCAAAACAGCCCAACTGGGTGGAAAACTGCCCAATCTGGCAACACTGCCTACTGCAATGACTGAGAACTATTTTGGGACTGTAAAGTGGTGATGCTGGTGATGGGG
>JAJHUR010107438.1:16852-26937 GCA_027495735.1 Lutjanus campechanus
CATTCCACGGCAACACCACTGGACTGGTAAACCAGCTTAAACCACAAAGTTACTCAGTCTGAGTTACTGCTTCAAGGAAACTTCCTGCCTCTGTGTGTGTGTGTGTGTGTGTGTGTGTGTGTGTGCGCAGAAGTGTGTGTGTGTGTACTTCAGGATCTCAACTGTATGTGCCTCCCATGCCCTCAGGTTGACTTCTCTGCACCTGGAGTGAAGTTAAAGCCCCTTGGCTGGGAAAGGAGATCAAACACCAGTTCACACACACACACACACACACACACAGCAACTTGCAGACAGGCTATCATATCACCCTTCACAGACAGACACCTCAAACAGTGCCAACTGTAAACGTCTGGGACAGCCTTTCTGTCAATCCTCATGTGAAACAAGAGACGCTCCATTCACGGTTGCCGTGGAATCAGGGTGGAGCATGCAGGTTCGGAGGAGCCCGTAATCCCCACCCCTCAACAACAACTGACTGTAAACCATGGTGGGCCGATGATAGCTACAGTGCCACACCACTACGAAGGTCAGTGCAGGAATGTAAGGGAGGGACACACTCCTCTAATCCGTCTTCCTCCCCTTCGCTGGTGCTCCCATGACCTTCATCTCTTTCTCTCTCTGAAGGCTTTGAAAAGGAGCCAGGTTGATGAATTGGAGGGGATGTGATACAGGGTGTGCAGAAACTCCCACATGAGACAGATTTTGGGGGTAATGTCTTCCACTGGGTCACTACAAGCTTGGGGAGTAACAGATTACATGTAACAGGGTTACGTAATTAGGATACAAAAATAAATGTGTTGCATCACAGTTATAAAAAAAAAAGATGCAGTCAGACTACAGATACATCTAATCTTCAGCTAATCTTACATTTGCCTATTCACTATCATAACTGCTGGTGAATGTAACATTAATTTTCCTTTGAAATACAAAAAAGGAACAACATCATAGTACGCTGCCAATTCTTCCTTCAGCTGTGTAAATACTGCCATCATCCAAGGACTCAACTTCTAATTTAAAGGAACATTTACAGGTAAAACCAACAGCTAACGTTAGCTACACAAACCAACAGCTAACGTTAGCTACACAAACCAACAGCTAACGTTAGCTACACAAACCAACCGCTAACATTAGCTAAAAGAAACCAAACACTAATGTTAGCTACACAGACCAACCATGTACGCTGGCTAAACAGAAATACAGTTAGCTAACTAACCTGTCAGTACTACTACAAGCCTACTCTCAGAGTTGTCAGATTATATTGTACAACTCAATTATAAAACTATTTTCCTTTTCTGGTCTCTGCCTTAAAAATAAAGAAAAATAAAGTACAGCTCAAACAGCAAAAATAATAAGTTCGATCTAACTTTGTCAGCTGCAACAAGCCTTGGGAGTTTGCCTAATTAAAGTGTACCCTCCATCTACACATGCATGAAGCGGGAGAAAGAGAAGTAGCCTGCATGCAATCCCATGCTATCAAAAAGCCAAACAAATAATTATGTTTTTATGTTTCAAGCTGTTTTTGTTATAATGAAAGTACAGATTTGATAGCCACAGATCTCTCTGCAGAATTAATACCAATTATTTCACATCAAAGCTGTGCTGAGTGTGTTCACATAACAAAGCGATTACAATTTATGAATATATTTTTAATACACTGTAATTTTAAATGCGTTTAAAAACCAGCCCAACTCATGGTAAACCAGCCCAAATTCTGTTGAATCCGCCAAACCTATTTTAAGCCACACAATGCAGCTCAAAACAGCCCAACTGGGCGGAAAACTGCCCAATCTGGCAACACTGCCTACTGCAATGACTGAGAACTATTTTGGGACTGTAAAGTGGTGATGCTGGTGATGGGGATGGTGTGTGGGACCAGACCTGAAAGTTTATGTCAGTTTACTTGTAGTTCTGAGTGTGAAATGTGAACAGCTACTTAACAAAGTATTTTTAAATATGCACAATTAGCACTATTATTCCAAACATGCATTTGAGCACAACATAGGAAGAAATAGATGAATAAACCAAACAACAAACATTATACAACAATTATTTTAGGTGAAACACTTTCACCATAGTTGGCACTGAGGTAATCCAAAAGTGATGGAAAGTAATCTAGTTACATTACTTTAATATAATGATACTTGGGTTATATTACTGACTGCTTGACAACTGATTTTTGTACAGGTAATTAGTAACTGTTTTGGATTACATCTTAAAGGTAACCCTGAGTACACTAAATGGAGTTTGAGTATGTTGATCTCTAACATCTCTGTCATCGTAGTGATTTCTTACTCTCCTGTCTGCAGGCCCGGGGAAATTAGTTTCACTCTCTCCGTCTCTGCCAGGGAGTGTGAACTGTGCTTGAGCTGTCTTTGTGTATGACAAGTGCAACGGGATACTGGGCCACCCATAGGCCCCAGGTAAATTACACCCTGTCACTGTGTGTGTGTGTGTGTACATGTGTGCATGTGTGTACGGGGCCACCCGTAGTCCTAGGTAAATTACACACTTGAGTTTCACCATATGTTTCCAGTGAAAAGACACGACCGTCTGCTCCTCTCCCACTGTCCCATGGGTCTGACAGGGGGCTCCTGCTGCCATCACTCTCTCTTTGTTACACACTCACACAGACAACCTGACAGTGCGACAGCTGTTAGGAAACATTACATCGCAAGCAGCTGATGCCTGAAGTTGAACAGGCACATATCACAGTCATTTTAATAATATGATCCTGTGTGTGTGTGTGTGTGTGTGTGTGTGTGTGTGTGTGTGTGTGTGGTAGAGTGGGTCTGGCAGCACTGCCAAGGTTATGGGTTCTTTTCCAGTTGGGGCCAAGCATCCTAAAAATGTGTGGATAAAAGTGTCCATCAAAATGCCATATGTTCAATGATGTCCATAGAGAAACAGTGACTTTACATGACAGAAACGAAAACAGGACTTCAGCAATTTAGTATAAAACGACTGAAAAATCATATGGGAATTTAGTGGAATCAACTAATCTTTTCTCATCAACTTCAAGTAAACATGAAAGTTTTATTAATTCAAATAATTTAAATAAGATGGCTCAACTTAAAAATGTAAGTTCCCCTGCTGCCTTAAAAATGCTAGTTAACATAACATGGGTTGTGTAAAAGGTTCAATGCGGTCCTATGAGTTCTGAAAATGTAAAACCAATTGAAAACATTCAAGTTCAATTTAAATAAACTTAAAATGTTAAGCTGAAACAACTAACTGCAACTACAATTATTTGCAAATCCTTTTCAACAAATATTCAGTTGAATACAGCACAAAGAGAAGATATTTAAGGTTCAATTCTGAATTTGACACCTGCAACATGCTCCAAAAAAGGTGAGATAGGGGCATGTTTACCACTGTGATATGTCACCTTTTCTTTTCACAACAATCAGAAAGTGTTTGGGAACTGAGGACACTAATTGTTGAAGTTTTAAAAGTGAATTTCTCTCTCATTCTTCCTTGATATATGACTTCAGTTGCTCATTAATCTGGGGTCTCTGTTGTCAGCCTGTTAGCCTAAACTATCATGTATATGCTTAACTAAATTTTAAGTGACATGCTATAAGAAGAGATGTGTCATGACGACACAGATGAGCAGCCTGGGTCGCGTGAACAGCGGCTAGAACGTGTGAGTGAGATCTGTCAGCAGCGTTGTCATCATGTCAGTTGTGTGTTGGAATTGAGTCAATTTAAACAAAGGAAGAAAAAAAAACTGATGATACTAAAAGTTGTGAGTTAAAACACTTAAAAAGAACCAGGAGTATTGCATGACTGTGTCATTTTGTGGGCTGTACATTTCTTCCATCATGTGAGTAGAAAATTTGTTTCACAGTTTGAGCAGGATGTGTTTTTAGATGGCTATTAACCAAAGTGCATCCATGCAAATACATTATTAACAGCTTGTTTAAGAGAGGGAAAAGGCGTCACAGGATTGGCAGCGGTGTTGACAGATACTTGAGGTATTAGATGAAAAAATGGTATTGAGCCATCGCTAATCGTAATCTGTTTAAAGTCACAGTTTCTTGCACCACTATTGCAACGTGTTCCAGAGAAGTAATAACTGAAGAAGGTTTAACAGCTTGAGCCTTGATAAATAGCAGGCTCTTGGTCATATGATCAGAGGAACACTGCGACCAGAGCTGAGGTGAAAATAAATCTTAAACCTTTTGTTTGAAGGTAATCCAACAAAGAAATGTCAGAAAATCACAGAGCCTATTAAAATTCTAGATAGTCTCACATCTGTGTGTCCTGTACTGTACAGCAGGTAAGAAACCATACAGCTTAATTAATTTACGCAACACTGGCTTAAAAATGTACTTAGTTGTTTCTATACCTGCAGACTAACGGCATTAAGATGAAAGGAAAAAGTCACACCAACAGCTACAATGTGTGTTTCAGACATTCACTCACAAACTTATTATGTATTCTCTTGAGGAGCTACATGTCTCTTTACTTCCTATCAGCGCTACATAACGTTACATTTGCCTTCAAACTTAGTGATTTTTCATCCTTAAGTTCGTAACTTGACTTTTTACAGTTCGCTTGGTACATATTAACAGTATTTATTTGAATTTTTTGTATTGTGCTTTTGGGCATTTTGTTATCACCTCTTAGGTGTCTGAGGTAACGGTTAGCAATATTTGCGAGCTAGCTAGCATCGTCATCTTCATTCAAACTCGAAAGAAACATAAAGATCACCAAAAACGTCTTGGGTCATCTGTCCACTTTGTCACCAATCACCAACTCTGGTCTTGTCTTCTACCGTTTCTTCGTGCTCGCTCCTGTCCAGATATTTTCACATCTGATATGAGCACCCAAGACTGTTTGATGAGCTGTTTGTCTGTTTACTTCCTGTCAACGCTTCAGTAATGTTACTTTGCTTACAGACTGCGGGATTTTCAAAATATATTCTGCCCGTAAACAGTTTCTTCCCACTGCTTCTGTGATGTCCAGCCTTTCTCTTGCTTCTTTCCACATATTTTCACACCGATGGCCATGAATTAAGGGTTATTATTTTGACCAAACCAGAGTTGGTTATTGTTGTTGGAGCGGTAGAAAGATGAGCCAAGATGTTCTTGGTAAGTTTTATTTTGTTTCTGGTGGGTTTGAATAAAGATGATGATGCTTAGCCAGCTAGCAAACATTGCTAATGGTTGTCAAAGACACTATGGTGATAACAAAATGCTCAACGACACTATAAAAAAAATGAATGGAAAATGCTGTTATTAAAATGTACCAAGCTAACTTTGAAACATTAAGTAACTATAAATTAAGTAATGCTTGCTAGCTAGCTAGCTAACATGTCTAACAGTTGTCCAAAACACTGTGGTGATGAAAATGCTCAAAAACAATGTATGCTAAACAAATGGAGAATACTATTAATAGTCTGGGCAAGTTACTGAAATTTAGCACTTAGTTACAGTTACTCATTACTTCTCTCAAAAAGTAATTGAATTACTTAACCAATTACTGTATTATAGTTGTAATTAATTACTTTGGAAAGTAATAGATTGTTTGCGTTACTTTTAAATGTCTGCTTTAGTTATGTTATTAATGCACATAGTTATATTATTTTAGTGTAATTATATAATTTGATTGTAGTTATATTATTTTAGTGAGGCTGTAGTATTTTATTGTGCCCATATTCTTTTATTATCTTTATAGGAAGCTGGACATGTTCACCAAGTGTTGCTACAGTAGTTAATAAATAATTATATGAGAAACAGTTTATATTAAACTATGATGAAAAACAAGCTCACATGGTCTGAACTGTCTCGCACCACCGTAAGGTTGGATGATGATGGGAACAGGCTGTATTATGAGTAACAAACCCATTTAAATTTAAGTAATTGTAATTTGAGAAAAGGAGTTTCATTGCACTGTGGTAGTAACACTGCTTTGTAACATGTTATTCCCAAAACTGATTATTACTAAAAAGTACTGTCACTCTCCATTGTGCAAAGCAGAAAACTGACATGGTGCCACATAATATTTTTGCCCAGGCCCGATGACATTCCTGCACGTATTCAGGTCACAGCTGTCTGACTGTGTCCTTTATGTTTATGTGTCCCCTTCAATCATATTTTTGTGTATTTTCTTCTTTTAGGATGTCCCTGTGCACATGCTGTCCAAGATAAGAGCACCCAAGGCTGTTTGATGCATTCTTCACATTTCCTTGGTATCACTGCTTGTTCCTGCCGCAGCCGAGCGTGTGTGTGTGTTCAGTTGTGTTTTAGCAGCTCAGGACATGCGAGCCAGGTCATAACACAGCACATTATTCGTTATGACGGGTTGTTATTCCTGTTTGGTCATGATGACCCGGCCTGGTGCACAGCCATGTGGTCTGAAAGTATGCCACTGCTTTGATGTGAGGAGGAAATACTGTGGTAGAAATGGGAGTGGTTTCGTTCCCTCGCCTCTGGGGGGCGCCCTCATCTTTTGTCTCCGCTGCCAACTCCGCTGCACAGCTGGTCTTCTTCTCTCCTGAGCTGTAATTGCAGCTCTGTCCTGGGAAATAGAGGGAGGAAATCCCAGAGCTTTCGCCGTGCAACAATGACAATAAAAAAAGAGGTGAGGAAGAGAGGAAGAAAGCGTTTCAGCTGAGATGAAAGAAGGAGGGAGGCTTAGGAGGAGAAGGGAGGTGGTGCTGGCTTGGTGCTGGTGGAGGTAGAGATGAAGGAAAAAGCAGGGAGGAAGAGGAGGAGGAGGGATGGTGTTGGTGATGGTAGTAAACGCTTGAGTTTATTAACCTCATTTAGTTGAGAGGCTAAGAGTGAGGGGAAGGGGAGGAGTGGTGTGTTCATACTGTGAACGCAGGGCTGGAGTTTACTAATGAGGGCTGCAAATGCACACACACACACACACTTCTCTCTCTCTCTCTCTCTCTCTCTCTCTCTCTCTCTCTCTCTCTCTCTCTCTCACACACACACACACACACACACACACACACACTTTCCTTAGCTCATTCCCTCACTCATACCAGATTCACCTTGATCTGATGCCAAGTATGCAGGCAGAACACACATTCACAGGAGCGGGTACTGCCAGCTTCATCTTACTGCCTCCCCTCATTTTTTCCCTCTCATATCAAACTGCAGCTGAGAGGCAATTTTACCCAAATTGCTATTGATATACATAGTGGGAGTGGTAGAATTTAGGCTCACGGCGGTTTGATTCCCAGCCAAACCCATGTAGCCTTAGATTGACAATCTGAAGTGTATGTTTTGTCATGTGTAGCTAATGTAGATTTAAAGGTATTCACGTTTATGGGAATTTCAGGGGAACAGTTTGCCTTAATGCATGTCTTCTGACTGTGGGAGAGCAGTTAGAGGCAACTCAGGTGAACTCTATGCTGCAAGGCCCGGGGGGTCAAGAAGTTCAACAAAGAATGAAGGGAGTCATATGGGAGCTTGTGAGGTAATATAGCTAACCTTGTTTGTTAGGTTTAAAGGGATAGTTTGGATTATTTCATGTGTTGTTGCATGAGGTACCAGCGCAGAGACTAAGCAATGTACTGCTCTGGACAGGGTCAACAACAAAAGGTATTTTAGCCACTTAAAAAAAATCTGTATCAGTTTAAGTGTACGCTATAATTTAATTTTTTTCACCGCTTTACCTTGCTGTCAGACAGGCTTTTCAGATGGAAAACCACCATTATATAAGCTAAATATTGCTCTCTCCAAACCAACCAAACTTAAGCAATGTTACCTCACAGAACACAGATGTGGTTGGTCTACCGCTGCCTCAATCTGTTTGTTCTCTTGTGTTATTGTGTGACTTTGTTGAATCCAAACTAACCTTTTAAACCACTGGTTCCCAACCCGGGGTCTCACCCACCCTCAGGGAGATGACAGAAATCACACAGGGTCTTCAAGGCTTTGTCTGCTAGATTTATACATGTTAACTAAAATCACAAATTGTCTGTATATAAAACTTTTTAAAAGGATACTTCTCATTCAGAAATACTGCACTAGGCTAGCAGGCTACACCTCTGTGACCTCCTGAGCTCCTTAATGATGAATCAGTATTCATTCTTTTGGTAAAAATGAGTGCGTTTAAGCCTACTCTGTTGGGTTGTTCAAAGAAAAATCTTGAAACTGATATTAGAAGAGACATTTGCCAAAGGTGAAGGTTCTAAGAATGGAAAAAAAATTGAATTTATATTCATTTTTGACACTTGATACAAGTTGGGGGCGCTCCAAGCGTTGGGAGCCACTGTTTAAACACCAAAGTCACACAATAACACAAAAAACTAACAGATCAAGGCAGCAGTAGACCAGTAACTTCCATGTTCTGTGAGGCAAAAATGAAGGATTTCATCTAAAATGTGGTTTGGTGAGATTTCCTGTTGGAAAAGGCTGTATGATGGCAAAGTAAAGCAGTGAAAATATTCTAAGTATAGTGTACACTTTAACTGATATTGCTTTTACAGGTTGGCCTGGCTAAAATACCTTTTGTTACTGACCCCGTTCATAACAGTACATTGTTTAGCTTTCCTGCTGGTGCTCCTCTCTGCTTCTCCAAACTGGGGGTGTACTGACCACCATCTACTGTAGCTAATACCTCATACTGTACAACCCTAAATCACACGATCCAATCTATCCCATTAAAGATCCTCCAGAAATGTTTAAAAACATCTACTCCTTCCCCCTTGTTGAAAAATCCAGAATATTGAAAAGTGTTTAATTTAAAAAGTTTAAACTAAAATACTGCAAGACACCTTTGTCTTTTGTCCTGATCTGCTGATTTGGGAATCTTAAAGTGAGGAGTAAGAGCTACAGAGAGGGGTGAACACCTGCTTTAAGATTACAGAGGTGTCCCAGCGCTTTGTACAACAGACACCTCCATCCCACCCTTTACACCAGGAGTTCTAACTCCTGCCCTCTGGTACAGGGAAGAATCCCTGTGCTCCAGAACTTAAGGCTCCTTCATTCCTAAGGCAACTGCTGCCATTAGCCATGAACTACAGTCCAACTTTTATTGTTGCACTTTCAACTACTCACACTTTTTTACTCGCTGCACTTTGTGAACTTGATGTAGTGCATTTGTTGTTGCTATATATATAAAGTATCACTGACTGTGTAAGCTGCTTATTGGACCACGGTTGGCCAGACTAGTTGTGATGTCACAAATCATGCTCGTACGTACAGTACACTCCTTAGACTGAGATTTAAGGTGATTGGTGATAAACTCTCCACCTTTAACAGATGAAAGTGAAAACAGCCTTCTGGTGTCAAACTCTGCACATACATTATTCTGCACATGGAAGGTCAGACGTTTAAGGTCGAACATCCGAATGATTTAACTATGAGGAGAAAACTATTTTGGAGAGGAGAGGGGCTTTAAATATTTGCTTGATTTTGTCATTTCCGAATTGTAAAACATTTAGCTCAGGGTAGTTTGTATCTATAGGAGAGAATCTGATTGCCATTCTTATGCATTGATAGCAGTGCTGGAAAATAACTAAGTACATTTAAGCCCTGCTGTTAAAGGAGAAATCTGTCATTTCCACTGCAACTCGCTATTTAGACTGCCGTAGTCATTTTCAGATGTGCAATGGCTACATATCGCTCCATTAAGTGCAACTTTGAGATACTTGTACTTCAGTATTTCCACTTTATACTTCTCCTTTTCTACTTTTAAGAGGGAAATATTGTACAAGCAATTAAAATCTATCTACAGTATCTATCTATCTATCTATCTATCTATCTATCTATCTATCTATCTATCTATCTATCTATCTATCTATCTATCTTCCACCGCTCATTTGCACTTTACAGTACAATGATTCTTTTACTGTCTTTTAGTGATGTTGCCTTTTGCATCAAATTACAGATGAAAAAGCTGTTTTAACACAATCGTGTTAAGTTGTCCAATCAGTTTCAGACAAGAGGAGAGAGCCCTTCACATTATCCTGATAGCCACCCACCCCATTCATCCATTATACACGCTGACCACTAATGACCTGAGATGGACACAAAGAATGCACACTTAAGACGCTCGCTGAAGACGAATGGGTGAAGATGCACTCTGAACTATTGACAAATGGCATGAAACACACACACACACAC
>JAJHUR010107439.1:0-14118 GCA_027495735.1 Lutjanus campechanus
CTACGCGCTGTAGTCTGGCTCAATGTCCCGTCTACAGCAGATCTGATTGGTTAGAAGTTACGGGTAATCAATCAGCACAGACACACTGTGTCACAGACAGGGTGAGACAAAGTGATCAGAGAGGAGCTGTGTAGAAGTTAAGACAGCTGATATCACCAAAGTTTCAATAATTATCACAGTGTTATGATCTGTTTCTATGACGACAGCATAGTTACATCAGTGAAAAAAGTCATGGTCTGGATTTAACTCAAGACGATGTGACGGATTTTAAATCAGTCGCTGTTCTCAGAGATGCTCTGCAGCATCTGTCTTTTCACTGAAACTCTGCATTGAGATTTCAGGTATTATAACTTATACAAAAGTAACAGTGACAGTAAAACTATGATGCTCACACGTAGTCCGCGGATCACGTGTGTGCCGGATCGTGGAGGGCGAATTGTATAAAACACAGACCAACTGTGATCTGTTGCACCTCTACAAAACATAGTAGGGGGGGGCTCGCAGGAAGCTACAATGTTTGGTCAAATTTTAAGAAAAGTTGCAGAGTTTGGACAAACTTGCGAGGTTGTGCAGAATTCATGGGGATCGGCTGAATTTGCATAAATTGTTGCAATCGCAACTTCCTGGAGGGACTGAAAAAAGACTAAAAACAACATGCACCGCAATTTTTATTTTATTTTTGTTTATTT
Source organism: Lutjanus campechanus (assembly GCA_027495735.1). NCBI lineage: Eukaryota > Metazoa > Chordata > Actinopteri > Lutjaniformes > Lutjanidae > Lutjanus > Lutjanus campechanus. Next base: position 690 of record JAJHUR010107439.1, read on the forward strand.
TTCAAAAAACTGTTCCAACAATCCCCCCAAAAATATCCTGTGAAATCCTGGAGGGGCTAATAAAACCATGACACACGATCAGGTTTGTCAGCCGACAACAACGCGGTTAAGACGGTTTTCTTCTGGGGTTTTTTAACAGTTTTTTTTGTGTTTTTGTGACGTTCACAAAGAAAGAATTTCCGAATGGATCCACGAAGCAGCTGCACAAAATAATAAATCCAGAAAATCAGATGCTTTTCTGCAGCCGTGAGGTCTTGTAGTTGTCATGGTAACTGATGTTTGACTCCATGTTGCCCAGCCCTGCTGTGTGTGTGTGTGTAAGCGTGTGTGTGTTTTTGTCGCCCTCTGCAGCGACTCACAGGAACTGACTTTTATTTACAGGTGAGTTTTTTTTGTTTCCTGCGGCGTGGAGCTCGCACTGAGGTTTAGCCGTTAGCGTTCTGCTACTGTACGTAGGGAAAGGTAAACGTCTGATTTCACTGAATAAAAGAAAGAGTCTGTATACCTGATAGTTCCTGGTTTTAGCCTGAAGAGTGAGTGCGGCGGCGGCGGCGGCGGCAGGATGCGTCCAGCCGGCCGGCCGGAGTGAGGACAGAGCCGCTGGCTTCACTTGCATAAAAAACTTGACCGTCCACTGAGAATGTGATTCACAGCTCCGTAGAAAAACAGTAACAGCCGCTCCGTGTGCTACCTGCCGACCTGCCAACGTCTGAACTGAAACTCCGAGCTTACTGACGTTATTCATACGCCAAAAAAACAAAAACAAAAAAATCTTAGTTGTTTAAATATGTTTGTCTGATAATGTGTAGATTTATATTGTTCTGTTTATAAAAAGTTCTGTTTGATCCCGTCTCTCTCTCTCTAAGTGCTCAAGTTGTTTTGGAGGCCTCCACGTGGCCGCGGCGTCTTTCCTTTGGTTGCCAGGTGGCTCCGCCCCCCTCAGCAGGTGACCTTTGACCTCTGGAGGGGTTTTATTTTATTTTATTTTAAAGTCCAGCTCCACGGCCTGGCTTTTACATCCATCTGGTCTGACAGGATCTGGCTCCTCGTCCTGTCGCTACCCGATCAGTGACGACCCGATCAGACCCGCCGGTCGTCATGACGCATCACCTCCACTGCACACGTGCAGACAGAGCAGGTAAAAATACGACAATATTTAAACAAATATTCATCACCATGTCATAACTATTCTGACTAGAAAGGCTACTTGTCCGTTAGCTGGCAAGCTAACATTAGCTAGAGAGCTAAAGTAGTTGGAAGGTTGATTCTTTCTATTTTGGTGGAGCTAGGCTAGCAGTTTTCACCCGCTTCAAGTGTTTGTGCTAAGCTAAGCTAAACATCACATCCTGAAACTGACAAATAAGGTTTCACTATGTGTCGTAGAAACATAGTTTTCCTAAAAATTTGTGTTCTTCTTAGTGTTAAATGGAAGGCTAACGTTAGCCAACTAGCTTGTATACAGGAGTTCGTTTAAAAACCTTCAATTAAAAAATTAATTTGAAAAGTTCTGAGGCAGAAGAAAACATTAATTTTGGTTTGTCAACGCTGATCAACATCGACTAAAGAAATGTAAGATGAACCAGCAGAATACAGTTTGAACACAATGAATAAGCAAAAAAATCAGTTAACTTACAAACTAATGTTGATTTTCTTGACAAATGTTAAGTAGCAGGCTTAGGTAACAAACATTAGCTACTTTAGCAGAGATAGATGATTTGTACTTGACCGTTCCAGCGTCCCCGCCCCCTTTTTTTACTCTGTGCTCCAATAAAAGCAGTCTTTGTATTTGACAGAGTCTCAGTCAACAATGTTGAAAAGAAAACCACATTTTGAAGATGTTTGTAGACGTGGAAACAAAAAAATGTATAAAGTGACATCACAAGTCACAAGTATAGTAATGTTAGCAAAATGCCAGCTACAAGCTAGCTAATGATTGATATACATGAGCTAGCTAGTTGGCTAGCATTGTTCTAACATTACTTATCAGATGTAACTAGTTACCTAATCATTGATGCAGATTAGCTGGCTAGTTAGCTAGTGTTTTCCAAACATTACTTATCAGATGTAACTAGCTAGCTAATGACTGATGTAGGTTAGCTAGCTAGTACAAGGATTCAAAGCAATTTGTTTATCATTTACAACAAAAATGAATAACAAGATTTCAATTTAGTTAACTTGGTGGAATATTGACTTTCGTTTTGCTCTGAAGCAAATCAGTAGCTAACTAGCTATTTACGTAGCTCAGCTAGCATTTTGCTAACATTAGCTAACTAAATATGTGACATATATAGGCTCTCTATATAATATGTTGCTTTAACGGGTCCCAAGATAGTTTTTAACCTTCAAAATGTGTTCTTTTCAATTCGAACAAGACAAGCACAGAACAGTACAGGAAACAGGAAGTGACAGTTGACCAGGAGCGCCAAAAGAGGCGGGACTTAGGAAGGATCAATTGACTGTAATAATGAATCACTTTGAACCACTGGTATATAATTTGTAGATGATCATTAAGTAGCTATATTTGTCTGTTTAATCTCCCTGATTTAAGTTTTTAACAGACTGCAGCTTCTGTTTGACGTCTTCTTCCTCAGTTTCTGCAGCAGCAGATTTAAAGCGTCATTAATCTCAGAACCTGTCAGTTATTGTTGATGATGATGATTTTTAGCCTCAGAGCGTTAAATGTTCATCTCGTCTCTGCATCAGTCCTGCAGGCAGATTTACAACCTGAGCAGCCACCTGATCTCAAACAGCTTGACGTCATAATACTGAGATTCAAAACCATTTTCAAACATTTAGGGGATCAAATTTTAGATTTTATCAAACGATAGTCTAAATATAACAAGGCTAGAACAGCCGAACTGTTTTTCTTCTTGTTAGATCAGGCCTTTAAAAAATAACTAAATCAATTATCTGAGTAATTATTGTAGAAATCAAGTCAAATTAATGTTGTAACTTGTTGGATAGAAGAGAAAATGTCTGATAAAACTGAAACTATCAGTCGACTGAGTCACTGAACTCTTTAAAATCCCTTCTTAAGACTTTTTTTTCTACTTTTATTAGCGAGCGTTTCCTGAGTTTTAACTGTTTTTATTTTCTTGTTCCTGACACTTTACACTGAATTATTTAATCGATTTTTATCCGACTTTCCTGCTTCTCTGTTTTATTTTGCTGCTAATGCAGATAAATTTTAAAAAGCTGATTAAAGCGTCATCAGATGATAAACTGAAGGGTTCAGTTTCGGCCTCTGTTGATCCACGCGGACTGTTCGCCTGCTGAAACCTGATTGGTCGATTCGTCTCTGACTATTTATCAGACGTGTGTTTTTAGAGGTAAATGCGTCATTAACTGCGACAGAAGTCACCGATCGGGTCGAGACACGTCTCCTCGTCCTCGAAACACGTCCGTCGCACATTGTCAGAGCAAAAGTGTCCAAGAAAACCAAAAAACCCAAAATAAACAACATGCTTGTTATAAAAATATCTGAGAAGACTGACGGAGCTCTCTGTGAGTGATCAGAGCAGAGCGCCCCCCGGTGGTGCTGTGCTGTGCGGTGCAGCAGCTGTATTGCGTAGTGATGAGAGGTAACTGAGCTGTGTAGCTTATCTGAGGCTGGACGCCGTCCAGTTTTTTTTGTTTCCTGCTGTGAGTCTGTTGGTCGACCGGCTGCCAGATGCTCCTTTAAAATACATTTTAGCCTCGTTGGAGCCAAATGAAGTCGTCCAGCGTGATCAGAGCGCCGCAGCTCTTCACTGTTCGTTTACTCCCAGAGCTCCAACATGCATCTCGTGCAGGGTTTGTTCCTCCACCTGATATCACCTGGACGTCAGTCACATGACCACACCTGAGCAGGTTCTGTTAGTCAGGGAGGCCCATGAGATTCAGCTGAAAGCTCTGCGAGGACGGACAGGAGATCAAAGATCTTTTTTAGATCAGAACAATTCTGAAAAACATATTAAACATTTTTTTGTGGCAATCGGAACCAAACCACGAAGATCTGCAATGATTTGTTGATTGATTGATCATCACATCTGAAGATGTCATCTGGGACTCTGATCAACATTTTATGAACCAATCAACTAATCGATTAATGGAGAAAATAACTGTTACAGAAAAGACGTGAGAAATATGTCCAAACATGTGGAGCGCTCGGAGTACGTCCACTTGTCTGACTTTTTATTGATCAAACAACTGATCGATTCAAATCTGAGTTGACGTTGAACCCTGAGGCGTCAAATGTTTTATAAACCAAACGATGATTCTTCTCTTCAAAAAACTACCTGGAAAATTAATCAGTAACAGATCAAATCAAATTAATCAACAGATTTTCTGATAATTGCTTTGAGTCAAAATTCTCTGATTTCACCTCGTTAACGTCCGTCCACCTGTTTTCACTTTTTTCCACTAATCAATACATTGTTTGGTCCATAAAATATCAGAAAAAGGTGAAAAATTGATCTCTAGTCTTTTCTGTTATTAATTAATTGGTCAGTAATGTTCTTGTTAATTAACTGGCAGAGCTGCAATGATCAGAGAGAAAATTAATGATCAATTATTTTACAAACTAAAATATGAAACATGGTTGAAGCTTCTTGAAGCTTCTGTTCTTTGTCATTTCTGACAGTAAATGAAGAACTTTGGGGGGTTTTGGACAAAAGACGACATCTGAAGAATTTTAGTTTTTAACTGTAAAATTTATCGATTATAAGATGAATCAATAATGAAAATGATCTTCAGAGGTGAGTAGTGTGAGGTTTGTAGTGTGAGACGTCATGAGGAGCTGAGAGCTTCTGATCACACTGGAACTGAACTTTAACAGTCAGATTATTTAAATATTTCCTCATTGGACCTTTTTGTGCAACTCAAATCTTTTTATTTTTGATGCCGCGTCGGCACTTAGAGAGCGAGCGAGCGGCGCAGGATTATTATTCTCTTTAACCCTCGCTGCTCTGGATTGTCTCAAGGCAAATAAGAAGGATCTGTTAAACTGTTAAAACTGGCTCTGAGAAGTTTGGCAAAGTTTCCACCAGACAGACTGTTGTGATGCTGCATTGTGAACCTGTAACACCTGTAAATATAAAAAAGTAGAAATCTGTAACAGAACAAACAGACGGAGGCAGACGAGGACCACTGCATCGTGTGGTTATGAGGTTGTTGGAGTGTGTGGCGTTTTCTTCATTTTAGCTTAAATCTGTTTTCGGTTCGGTTAGTGAAGGTAGATGCGGTTTAAAGCGGAAAAAAAATCTCAGTTCAGACTCTGAGGCGTCCGTTCTGCCTCCTCCACCCTCCCCTCCTCCCTCCCTCGGGGTCAGTCGGGCCCCCTGGTGGAGACCCAGGCCTGTGGACCCTGGCTTTACTGGCCTCCGCCGCCGCCGCCCTCGGGGTCAGTCGGGGCCCGTGGTGGAGACCGAGGCCTGCGGCCCCTCGCTGTACTGGCCTCCGCCCCCGCCCCCGCCCTCTGGCTCCTCCTGGCTGGGCGAGGCCTCGTCGCTGGGCCCCCCTCTGGATGTGACGGAGGCGGTGGTGGTCTCCGGGGAGGCGCTGTGGGCCTCCTGCGGGGCGCAGCCGGGGTGGTTTTTGCGGAAGTGCTGGTTGAGGATGGCCTGGAAGGGGAAGCTCTTGCCGCAGACGTGGCAGTGGAACGGCTTGTTGCCCGTGTGCTTGCGGATGTGATACTCCAGCTGGTCCTTGCGCGTGTACTTCTTCCCGCAGATGCGGCAGACGAACGGCGTGATGCCCATGTGCAGACGCATGTGACGATCCAGGCTGCCCTTCTGGTTGAAGGACTTGCAGCAGTAGATGCAGGTGAGTCGGGGGTTGTATCGGAACCAGCGGTCTCCTACCTGCTCCCTCAGGTAGTCCTCATAGCCACCCATGTCGAACGTCGCATGCTCCTCCCCCTGACGGGCAGAACCAAATGATCAGAAATATAAAATTAGGGTTAGGGTCAGGTAGGGTCAGGTTAACGAGCAATCGAAAGTGCAGAAGTACGCTCAGTGTAGCTGAGGGACTCGGTTAGTGCAGCGGACCTTGAGACGGGTCACCCAGCCAGACCAGCCGGACCGCGATCGCCACAGGAAGAGAGCCGGGATAAGAGCTAAGCTAACCCGGCTCAGACCTGAGACAGCGAGTCAGAGAGACGCATCGTCCTCGACCCACTTTGATTCTGGATCAAACCCCCACAGAACAAATGCAGAGTGGATCTGACAAGTTTAATGGTACCTGAGAGCCGGACTGTCTCAGCTCGTCCGCTCTGTTGGGAGACTCGCTCTTCGCTCTCTGACGCTCAGCGAGGACGACCACGCTGCCCGTCGGACTGAACCTGAAACACACACACCAACATGTTAACACTCAGGTCATGTGACCGCAGTTCAGTCGTGACTAAATCTGCAACAATTAGTCGATTATTAAATTTATCACCATCTATTTTGATTTGATTGATCGATCACTAGTTGAAAAACAGGTGCGGACGTACGCCCGCACACTCCACCTGTTTTCACCTGATTTTCAACTGACAAGATGTTGACAGGATTAAATTTTCACCATTTTCTGACATTTGATGGACCAAACAACTAACTGATTAACTGAGAAAATAACTGTTAGAGAACAGACAGTACAGGTCCAGACATGTGCTCAGACTGAGCGTGACAGGATTAATAAATCGATGAGTCATTTTTAAATCTAAAAACTCTGATTCCAGCAACTTAAATGTGAATATTTCCTGGTTTCTTTCCTCTTTGACACTAAACTGAAGATCTTTGAGTTGTGGACAAAACGAGACATTTGAGGACGTCATGTTGGACTTTGATCAACATTTTCTGACATTTTAAACCAAACAACTATTGATCGAGAAAATAATTGGCCGTTTAATCGACTGTAGAAAGACTCACCTGTCCGTCTCACTGAAGCTGGAGGACGGTTGGGCGCTGCGGCCCCCCAGCGCTCCGATGGGCCCCGTCACCAGCGTGCTGCGTCCCGACGTGTCGATCATGACGGTGGCACCCTCCTCCACCGGCCCCCCCTCCTCCTGGTGCTCCCCCGCTCCGATCCACTCCTCCATCCGCTCCGTCTTGATTCGGACTCGGTCCATGCCGCCGCCCTCCTCGGCGCTGCCGCTGCGCTCCGGCTCGCTGCTCGTCTCCACGTACCACTGCCCCGCCCGGTTGATGCGAAGGATCGGCTCTTTGCCCGCCCTGCCGGCGGCCCCGGACCCCTCCAGCCCGCTGTGCTCCACGGTCGGCGGAGGGCTGAGCGGCTCCTCGGCGGGGCTGATGGCCTCGCACACCTCTGCGCCTCCCCGCGGGCCGAGGAGCCGAAGGCCGCCGTGGTGACCTCCTCCTCGCACCACAGCCTCCAGGGTCCTGCCGCCCCTGGAGCCCCGCGCCTCCTCTGCGGCCTCCTCGTCCACGTCGGCCAGGCTGATCTTCAGGTGGATGCCCTCCAGGATCTGCGTGCAGCGGTCGATGATGTGCTGCATCTGCAGGAAGCTGGCGGCGGTCAGGTAGCTGATGATGTCGGCGAGCTGCAGGCAGAGGCGGCCCGTGTAGCAGAAGGACAGCAGCTGCTCGAACACGGTCGGGTTGCGGATCACCGTCAGCGACACCGTGCTCATCTGACTCAGAGACATGTGGTCCCGGAAGTATGGCGAGCTGGCGGCGAGGACCACCTTGTGCGCCCGGAAGCTCTGGCCCTGCACGTTGACCACGATGTCGCAGAGACGGCCCTGAACGCGCAGCTGGTTCAGGTGAGACAGAACCGAGTTACTGAAGTCCGGGATGTCCAGCTGGATGCTGCCGGAGCGCTCCATGCTGCAGGGACACCAAACGACAGGGACAGAAGGATTAAAGCCTCACCTGCTGTGACATCACTCAGCGGGGGCGTGGCCAGAGGACACACCTGCTGGACTGTGTGAACCAAAAGGTGGCAGCAGTTTCCAGTCTGAACCAGGGCTGAAAACATTCATACTGTGATTATTTTGACTGAAACTGTGATACGATCAATGAACATGATCAGTTTCAGTTTTCATGTTCACGTGTTGATGATGTCAGATTTAATGAGGTCTGAACCAAACAAACATGTTTTCAGCACCACAGGACCTCATTATTATAAATGTTTTATCACATTTTTCCTTCTTTGTTTATTTAATTGTGCAAAGACTCAGATTTTCATTTTCTTTTTCTGCAGATCTGAAAAATGATCCGATGACTCAAACCTGTGAAACGATCCAGACTGAGGTCCAGAGGTCCAATAACGTTTAACATTTTCATTTGTCTGCTGCTGAAGGTCTGTGAAGAAGTTGAGAAAACTCAAACTGTAAAAGATGTTTGAGTTCTGAGCTCGAAAAAGTTTCTCCAACTACTGATCTTTAATTGAGATTATTTACTTTTATTCTTCTTTACATAAACTTCAAGCTTTGAGTTTTGAAAACTGAAAAAGTGAACGATGATTAAAATCTTGATTTAAAATAAAGATGAATCTGGTTCACAGCAAAACTCAAAGACTCAAGTTCATCTAAAGAAGAAAAGAAAATGATCTCAACTAAAGATTATCTGTCGGTAAAACTTTGCAAAGTTTACGTCAAAACTTGAATTTTGATTCAAACTGTAGCGACAGAAACCTTTTTGTTTTTAACAGGACAAAACTGATTCATTTTAAGAATTATTAAAAAAAACAACAATTATTTCATGTTCTGTAAACTTAAGTTTTAAGTTTTTACTTATTACCATGAATTAATGTGAGCATTTGGTTTTATAGTTTAATATTAGCTTCAGGGGTTTTAAAGGCAGAATTTAAAGTTAAGAGAGAAGATGTAACTTTAAGGGGTTTTTCAGGTTAAAAGAATTTAAGGTTTAGTTTCTTTAAATAGAAATTAAATGTTTAAAGGTATATAGTTAAAGTTTAAGAAGATTTTTAGGGATATATCTACATCTAAGGGATTTTTTTAAGTACTAAAATTAAAGTTTAAGCAACTTTCAAGATGTAAAAGTAAAGTTTAAGAGAAACTGAAGCTGAAACAGTTTTAAGGTTCAGTTCCTGAGTCAGTTTTCTTATAAATAAATTCAATCCTCAAACGCACAAATGAAACAATCTGATCTGTAACTAAAGATCACAGGTCGACAAAACTTTAATAAGTTTACTTCAAAACATGAGAGTTTGGTTCAAAACTCAACAGTCTGTTGCAGTATGTTGATTCTTTTTACAGTGTAAAGTGATTTTTTAATTTGCAGACTGTAAAAACACCAGATTAAAGAAACGTGTGTCCGTCTGTGGTTCGATGTCTTTTCCTCTAAACTTGATCGTCTTCATGAAGTCAAATCTTTTCGTGGCCATAAAAAGACATTTTCTCTGCAGAATGATGCTCTCGTGTTAAAAAAGGAAACAAAAATGACAATAAATCAAAATATTGAATCACAAAACTGCAGAATTTCAATCAGTCACCTGAATATTAAACGTATCATCTCAGTCCTGATGTTCCTGCAGGAAAAATCACTTTAATTATAAACTGATTATCAAAATAATCGATCCACTGATCAATGATTCACTCATTTCTGCAGCAGGACATCAAACTTTGTTCTGGACAAACTGTGGTTCTCCTGGGACACCTGGACCGGAACCTGGTTCTAACCGGTGGATCAATAAACCACCTCAGAGCCTGACAGGACTCAGGAGTCAATCCTGATCCAGAACCAGTCCAGAACCAGTTCAGAACCAGCCTGACAGCAGGTCTCAGGGGAACCAGGTGAACCTCCAGGTGTGCTGCAGGACTCTCACCTGAGGGGGAGGGGGGCAGGTAGAGACGGGCTCTGGATTCAGGGTGCGGTGCAGTCGGGTCTTCAGTCCCGCAGCTGGATGACCATCAGCACGGCTCGGCTCGGCCCGGTTCAGCTCGGCCCGGCTCGGCTCGGCCCGGCCCGGCCCGGCAGGCTGCAGCTCCACCCGCCGCTCCTCCTGCAGCTCCTCCGGCAGCTCCGCGGCTCCAGCGGCGGTCGTGGCGGGTTCAAGGCCGGAGAAGAGCAGCTGAGCTCGGACTCCGCTCCGTCAGCAGCCGCTGTGCCTCCATTCCGCTCGGTGTCAGGCTCGGTTCGGACTCTCGGCTCAGACTCGGCTCGGTGTCGGCGGACCGCCGCCGCTGCTCATCTTCCTTTTTCACGGCAGAAGGGCCGAGGCTGCAGGAAGGAAGGAGGGAAGGAAGAAAACGCGCAGGGCACGCTGGGAGATGTAGTTCAGGTCCTGACGGAGAGCTGCTGAACGGACGCTTTAAAGACTACACGTCCCAGCATGCATCTGCGAGGAGAGAGGTCATCATGGCACTTTGAGTTTGGCAAAAAGTGAGTTCACACACACACACACACACACACACACACACAAAGAAACAGCAACACAGCAGAATAAACAAAAGTACAAAAGGATTAAAAAAATAAAATAAAATAAAATAAAGTCAAAAAGTCTAATATATAATAATATGATATGATATGATATATATGATATTTTAATTATTAGAATAATAATTATTAATACATTAATCATCACTTTAATGTTACAGCTGATGAAGATGAAGTAATAATATATAATCATTTATTAGTTTATTATATTTTGTATTAATGATCTGAATCTACAAACTAAAGTTATGAAATAAATGTATTGCAGTAAAAACACTGAGCTCTGAGAGGTTGTGTAGTAGAAGTATAAAGTAAAGTACAAGTACCTTAGATTACTTCATGTTCCTGTCTGTCAGATCATTTTTATTACTGAAATTACAAAAAGTTTTATCAAAATGTTTCAATAAATAAATAATACATTCAAGTCAATAAGGTTATATAGATATATTGTTTACTAGCTAATAATAAAACAAACAAAACATTATGTTGTTTATTACTCACCAAAAAAGAAAGATTATATTGTTTTCTAGCTACAAAAAGAAAAAAGTTACTTTGTTTGCTACAAACAAAAAACAAAAATAAAACATTATTTTCTATCTAGCTTTTAAAAAAGGAACAAAGTGATCTTGTTTGCTGGCTGTTTGTTGGCTGTTTGCTGTTTGCTGGCTGTCTGTAGAAGAGGAAACTGTTTGCTAACTTTCTAAAATGTTGGTTAGCTGAGTTAGTTTCCTCTCGACGTCTCAGCAGAGAAGCTTTAATGTCTCTTTAGAGAAAAACTTGAAGAATCTCTGCATCATTAAACCAGATGATCAGTTCTGAGATGATCAGTTCTGAGATGATCAGTTCTGTGATGATCAGTTCTGAGATGATCAGTTCTGAGATGATCAGTTCTGTGATGATCAGTTCTGAGATGATCAGTTCTGAGATGATCAGTTCTGAGATGATCAATTCTGTCCCCGAACCTCCTGCTGAGGAACGAGACTGTTTTTACTGATTTCATCACATTTTAAAAACTGAATCTCAGTTTAAACTGTGCAGAGTTTAAAGTTTTGGTGCAACAGAATTAATTTTAATTCAAGTTCAGAATAAAAACTACACTGAGATTTAAAGTTTTAATCTTTCTTATTTTTAATTTCATTTTAAAGTTTGCTGCACAGAATTTAAACTCTGAATTAATCTATATTAAAAATGTTTAACCAGATTTATTGTCATAAATATCAAAGAAAAGCAGCAGATCATCTGAAGCTGGAAAAAAAGACTGAAAGCATAAATCAAACTAGTTGATTTTCTTTAACTTTCTTATGAATGACTGAGAGAAAAACAGCTGATTTATTAAAATATAAACTTAACAGAGGAGTAAATACAGTTCATGTGTACAAACAGCAGGGGGCAGCAGTCAGCTGATCTGATTGTTTCTGTCAGTGAAGGAGAGAAAATGTTCACTTCTTTTCATTTTTGGTAAAAATCAGTTTAAATGTAGTGAAGTAAAAAGTACAATATTTCCCTCTGAGATTTAGTGAAGTAGAAAAATAAAGTACAAGTACAGTACTTGAGTAAATGTACTTAGTTACTTTCCATCAGTGGGTTTAATAAGTGGTTGTGTTTGTTGTTCGATTGTAATCAGGAAGAAGTTGATTCAAACTTCAGTGTGTCGACTGTTAATGAGGCTCCACCAGACTCCAGAGGAAAAACCAGCGATTTAAGGACGTGTGAGCGACACGAGAGGAACAACTGCAGACTGAAGACGAGTGTCGACCAGCAGGAGGCTTCACACACTGATCACACACACACTGATCACACACTGATCACACACTGATCACACACTGATCACACACACACTGATCACACACTGATCACACACTGATCACACACACTCTGACCATCACATGTGTGTATTGTGAACTTAAAGGTTTAATTAGTGTGTTTGTGGATTGAATTTATTCGTCAAATGAGGAACTTTGAGTCACATTAAACAGGAAAACTGACTCTAAATATCTAATAATCACTTTTCTTCTTTTTATGGCTGGAAAGTTGATTAAAGTTTCATTTTAGTTCACTTAGAAGCCATTTAACCTTAAACTTGTAGACTTTTAATGATTCAATTTCACACCAGGAAATAATTTCAGGTTTTCTAACTTTTGTTGAGGACTTTTAAAGCCTCTAAAATGTTCCATCTTCTTTTCTTAAAACTCCAATAAGTTGAAATTTTGTACCTTTAAAATCCCTTAAACTGATTTTATACCACTGAAGTTCCTTAAAATCCCTTTAAAACTGATTTTATACCATAAATCCTGTCACACATTCAGATCCATTAAACTGTCACGTTCATTTTATCTGAATCTTTTATATTCTGGCCTTGTAGTTTTTCATTCATCCTGACTTGATTTAAAACATGTGAAGCCACTGAAACTTTAATTTTACACTTTAAAAAGCCCTTAAGGGCCTCCAGAGGGAACCTTTAATCTTTTATTTAATTTTTATTTGATTTTACTTTATTTTACTTTAACATTTAGAAAACGTTTCTATCAGTGATTTATTTTAAACTCTGATGTTCCTGTTTGTTAAAGTCAATAAAGCGACTATTGATCCTCTAATCAGAAACTTAAATCCAAAGTAAATCTGTGGATTTAAGCTTTAATCGATCAGTTAACTGAAGAAATTGATTAGTAATAATTATCTAAACTTTGTTGTTCAAACATGAAATCAATATTTTTGTTATTTTAGTGGATTTATTGGTAAATAAAGAGTCACGATCATTAAACTTTCTTTTGTTAACTTCAACAAATCAACCGACTGATGATCAATAAACCATCAATATTAATGATCAGATCAACAGTTTCACAAAAAGTGAATTTTAATTATAAAACCTTAAACATGATTGGACCTGACAGATCAATTTTAATCATTTAAAACTACACTGTAAAACAAAACATTCACATTAATTAACTGAAATAAACTTTTAAACTGTTAAGTTTCTGCTTTAACAAAATAAAAGGTGAGAAAACTTTTCATTTGAAGGTTTGTTTTGAATCAAACTCAAAACTTTGAGAAAG
>JAJHUR010107440.1:0-12029 GCA_027495735.1 Lutjanus campechanus
GTTGTGGCATCACTGTATTGGTGGCTACTCCTGTCCACAGCAAGCATTTAGTAGCTCTTTGAACACACTGTTTCAACTGATTTCGTTATTTAAAGTACATTTCTTAAAGGAAACAACATTGTATTGATGGTAAACATGTCAGTTTTCTCCAATACAGCAAACAGTAACCAACGTAGGCTTCTTCTTTATCAGAAATTGTCAATTTTGTGAGTTAGAAGAAAAAGTATATTCTTTGTTAAATGCTGTCTGTGACAAATTCTTAGTTATTTGGGCCTTCTTGTAAATTCAGTAGATATTATACATTATGCATTATTATTATACATTATTATTATTATACAGTTATTTCTTTGTGTAAAAAAACATTGCATGTTGGCTGCTACCAATGGGCCATCAGTTAAAAACAATAATGCATCTGTTCTTTGCAAATGTAAATTGTGTAGTTAGGTTAGGTGTTGAATACAGAGCAACGAAATGAGATCCGATCACAAGAGGTCAATGGGGATATGTGGGGATGCATTGTAATGCCAGCTCTGAACTATCATACTTAGAGCCGTCTACTTATGACAGATACATATTTCAAAGGCTGTCTCTATAAAGCAGCGACTCTGGTGGGACTCGAACCCACAACCTTTGAATCACTTCTCAAGTGCTTGACTAGAAGTCCAATGCGCTATCCATTGCGCCACAGAGCCTCTTGTGCTTTCTACAGAAATGTCGAACCCAGTACATGGATTTTTTTTCACTGGCTATGAGACAGTCTCACTTTATTATTGCTGCCTCAATATGACCCACAATGTTTAACAAGCCATCAGAGAAGAAGCTTTTTCTATATAGTTGTTAATGCCTGCCACCTGGTCAGATTCTCTGTCAAATCAAATGAAATAAGCCTGTGTTTACATTTTTCCAGGAGACTTAAAGTGAGTATTCGGCTCATCAGTTAAAAAAGAAGCAGAAAGTGATTTTTATTTAGATAAATTTTATTATTCTATTTTGACATTATATATTATGGTTATTATTGTGTTTTGTGGTTATTATGGTTCAGTGCCTTATCCATTTGACTCATAGAGCCAGTTGAGTTGTAGAGAGCAAACTAAAAAACTTTCCATTTTCACACAATCCCCTCTTACAAGCATGACGACCGTTTTAGTTGGTTGCTCGTCCCAGCTTTATGTGTTATTATAGTTGATTGGTCGCTATCAGTCTATCATCTATCATCTATCATATGTTTTTCAGACATGTAATAATAAATTATTTCACTAAGCGTGTCACATTGTCTTGCTGACATCAAGTGCTGAGAAATATTTATTTTTATTAAATGTTTCCGTGTGAGGTGACCTCTCTACAGGCAGCTGGATAAGGTGCCACTACCCACTGTCAGTCTGAAAAAGCTGCGACTCTGGTGGGACTCGAACCCACAACCTTTGAATCACTTCTCAAGTGCTTGACTAGAAGTCCAATGCGCTATCCATTGCGCCACAGAGCCTGTTGCCTTGTGAGTGTCACACTGTCTATACAAGCATGTTGTCAAACAAACACTAAACTGTCAGTCTTACATTAGCCCACACAGCGTTGTCTGAAATTTGACTCCTGCTGCTGCTGCTGCTGCACACAACAGATGCTTTCAGTTTAAAGTTCTAGCATCTGTCATCCAACTAATAATTGATAGACTGATTAGTAATTAATAATTGATGTACCCAACATCATGTAAGTCTGGTGTACTGGCATACAACAGTTAGATAAACTTGTAAATTTTGTGAAACACTGTACAGCAAATTCCTAATTATTTTAGCCTTAATGTAAATTCAGCAAATGTTCTACATGAAGTTTTTTTGTGTGTGCATTGGTACCAGCATGTTGGTTCAGTTACTACTGTTGCCAGTTAAAAACAACAATATGACCTTTTCAAATGGAGATTGTGTAGCTTTGTATTTATTTTCATAAAGACTGAAGTGAGAGCCAATCATAAGTGGTCAAGCTCAAGATGCCTTCTAAGACTAGATGTGAGTTGAAGTACTTCACAGACAATTGACTGAGAACAGACTGAGAACCTTCACAGACAATTGAAGTACTTGTGATCTGATCACCCAAGATACATGTGAATGCCAGGCGTAAACAGCCTCAAAGACTCTACAAGTCCCTCTCTCTACATCTTCAGACCTCCTGCCAAACTGGCAACTTTTGAGTTGTTGAGTTAGGAGAAACTTTATGAATTTTATAAATTTAACAAATTCTTAATTATTTGGACCTTCTTGTAAATTCGGCAAATGTTCTACATTAAGTTATTTCTTTCTTTGTGTATTAAACATTGTATTTGTCCCAGCGTGTATTAGGCAATTGGTTAAAAAAGCATTTGATCTTTGAAAATGTAGGTATGTGTTTATTTGTGTAGGAAGCATGAAGTGAGATGTGATATATTTGGTCACTCCAGGCTCTAGATGCATTACAATGTAAGATGTGAACTGCCATACTTAGCAGTATTCTCCTGTGACCAGCCAAGTTTAACACTCTCTCTGTAAAGCAGCAACTCTGGTGGGAGTCAAACCCACAGTCTTTAAATCACATTGCAAGTGCTTCACTAGAATTCAATGCACTATCCATTGCACCACAGAGCCTGGTTTTGTTAGATATAGTCACACATACTCAAGCAAACACACACACTATTACTTACAGGTTTTTTTTTCAAGACATTGATCATCAGATTACTTGAAGAGCAACATTTTTACAATGTAAAACATTGTTATACTCTGCCATTACTCAATGGTAAGTGTGTTTGTTATCATTCAGAGCCGATCTCGAGGTTCCAGGTTGAACATTATCATAGTTGCAGAAGGAGCCATTGACAGAGAAGGACAACCCATTACCTCTCATTTTGTGAAGGATGTGAGTAGAGCTCAGTTTCAGACTGACGCAGAGGGGAAACCAGAAGCTGGACCAACTGGTGGATATCAATAAGTCTGAAAAACAGACGTCAGTGACAGAGTGACAGTGTAGGGGTTTTCTCCTTAGTGTTTTTCCACACTTGCTCAGGCACTTGCCACATTTCGAAAGAAGATTTCTCTAAAATATTTTTGCAAAACATAAGTTCAGGTTTTAGTGTTAGTGTGGTTTCATTTTGCACCAATGTTTAACTATTCTACTCGAAGAAATCAATTGCACAAGAGACAACATCTATAACAGAAAATACATCAGAATGCGCTACAACCACTGCAAAATTTTAGAAAATTTATTTGACATGTAAACATCACAGCTGAATGATCATTCTTTAAATTTCTTTATTTTGAATTATGTTCATCTTTGACTGAAAGCAGCAACTTCACCTTTATCTGTGGGCTGTCAAAAGGTATTCTTGTAAATGTAGGTTATCACCAACTACACTGGAAGTAGACCTACCCTACCCTGTGGAGTTATTGAACATACGCATGCATAAGGATACACGTGATGTAGAAAGGGGTAATTCAGCTGTATTGTATCCACTAAGGGGTGGCACAATGGCACAGTGGTTAGCACTGCTGTCTCACAATGAGGGGGTCCTGAGTTCGAATCCCCAGTCCGGCTGTGTCAGGGTATTTCTATGCAGTTTGCGTGTTCTCTCACCTTGTGTCTGTGTGGTTTCTCTCTGGGTACTCTGGTTTCCTCCCACAGTTCAAAGACATGCAGTATAGTAGTTTAATTGGTGACTCTAAATTGCCCATAGGTGTGAATTATTATTATTATTTGTCTCTATGTGGCAGCCCTGTGATGAACTGGTGACTTGTCCAGGGTGTACCCCACCTTTTGCCCAATGTCAGCTGGGATAGGCTCCAGACCCTTCAAGAATAAGTGGTTACGGACAATGAATGAACGTATCCAGTTAGGCTGGTATATCATCAAAGTTAGCTAACATTTTATCTCAGCTGGAAAGATCTCCCCAGTTGCTAGCTGGCTACCACACATCAAATTGGTCCCATCACTGGCCTGTCTGTTAGTAAGGGAGCTGTATGATGTCCCTCAGTCTCATGCAGTTTCGCTGGCTGACAGTTGGTGGCAGTAATGTGTGTAGTAATCTGTAACTTTCATGGAAAATAAAGAAGAAGATTGCTAGCAAGCAAGCAGGAATTCTTTTCTGATTTACTCAGCTGTTTGTTTAAAATGAAACTCCACAGGACCAGTAGAAGTAGGGACTGGAATTTGTTTTAATGTTGTGCTGTCAATCATTCTCTGCAGAAGGTTAGTTGTTGTGTATGCAAATTTAAGTAAATTCATTGTTTTTAGCATTGCTACCATGCCTCATTGACCAATGTACCACTGTGCACCACTGTGCTAGCCGCATCAATTGTTCCAGCTAGCTGTATACAAAACTTCTTCTACAGTGTGGCAAGTGCCTGGTGAAAAAAGATAACTGACTAAATGGGTTCTTACAAAACATGAAGGTTTATCAGTAGATAATCTGTGATTATCCTCCATTACCGGATCCAGCTTTTGGCAGTGCAAAATATTTTCTGTCATGTTTTCAAATGCTTTTGCTTCTGTATATCCCTCTAGAACCGTGCTGATAAGAAAAGGCTGAACATTATTATTGTAGCTGAGGGTGCCATAGATTGCCACAACAAGGCAATCACTCCTGATTATATCAAGGATGTAAGTACAGTGGAGAAGCCTGGTGGAGTCATGGATCGACAAACTCACCTTCAGAAGCATGGATTCTTTTTTCCTTCACGGTTTGCTTTTGGTTGTATGTCCTGTTTGTTGTGTTGACTTTTCACACTTTTTGTATGCTTTCACGCAAACTATTTTTTACATTTGTTTACTAAAATACCCACTTCTTTATATTTCCTGATTCCACATATCCTGCAGGCATTTAAAAATGATTTATTCAATTCCCACCACATCCCTTGCACCCTTATTTTTACTTCTGCCAGTGCACGTCTGCATGCACATTATTTAGTTAACATGACAGGAGATTTTTTGCATGATTTCTCCTTCTGTTTTTATTTTCAATGTTTGACACTTGCATGGTTCATTATATTTCTGGAATTTCATAAGATTGTTTCACTATGACATCTTACAAAGACTGACTGTTATATTAGTGCTATATTAGTTATCTGTGCTGCTTTTTTTTATGTATTTAAACATAGTTAACTGTAAGAATATGTGCTTATGTTTTCATGGGTGAAACCCATTAAATTCACATTATAGCTCATACTGAAATGTGATAAGATACAATAATGTACAGTATATCAGATTTTAGAGGACATTATTGAATGCATTTTCTATATTTAGCACTTTATCCTTACTTCACTCTCCTTCTATATCCAGCTAGTAGTGCGCAACCTGGGTTTTGACACCAGGGTAACCATCCTGGGCCACGTGCAGAGAGGTGGGACCCCCTCTGCCTTTGACAGGATCCTGGTAAGTCACAGTATCGTTAATCCTTCTCAATGGAAACCTTAATGATGAATTTGTTAGCAAGTCAAAAAGACATCCTCCTCAACTGATGTTTCAAGTCCCCAAAACACTCGGAGAACATGGATATTTACACCACAGATGTTGACCTCTAAATAACCTTTGACCTTTGCAGGCCAGTCGTATGGGTGTGGAGGCAGTGCTGGCGTTATTGGAGGCCTCCGCCAACACGCCTGCCTGCGTTGTGTCTCTGGTTGGGAACCAGGCTGTTCGACTTCCGCTTATGGAATGCGTTCAGATGGTAAGACTGTGTGTGTGCATGTTGGAAATACAAGTCATGCAGAAACAGCGCAAGTGTGTACTGTGCACTGATAACAGACAATGAGATTGCTCCACTACATATCAGCCTTAAAGCAATAGTTCAGACTTTCTGAAGTGGGGTTGATACGTATTCATAAGCAGTATATTAACTACAGGAGATTGCCCCCAGTTTGCAGAAGCAGAGAGGAGCACAAGCACAATAGCTAAACAAAGGCAATGTACTGCCGTGGACAGGGGTCAGCAGCAAAATGTATTTTAGCCACTTAAAATAAAGCCCACTTTAGAAAATCAATATCAGTTTAAATGTATGCTATATTTAGAATGTTTAAACCACTTAACCTTGGCAGTAGACAGCCTTTTCTGAGAGGAAACTGTCATTATTCAAGCCAAATATCGCTCTGTCTCACTCAGCAAGACTCCTTCTGTTAGTTTGTTTGTGTTGTGACGTCAATGAATCTAAACTAACCTTTTAAAATACAGAAGTCGCACAATAACACATACACCATAATCGGTCGATTCGGTGGTAGACCAGCAGCTCCTGTGTGCTGCAATGTAAAATGACAGATTTTGTTAATAGAGTGTGGTTGGATTGGAGAGAGGGATATGTGGCTTGTATAACAGCAGTTTTCTGTTGAGAAAAGGTGTCTGGCGGAAACGTAAAAGCAGTGAAAATATTCTAAATATAGCACTTACACTGATACAGATTTTTTTAGGTGGCTAAAATACATTTTGCTGCTTGATCCTGTCCACAACAGTACATTGCTTAGCTTCCGTGCCAGTACTCCTGCTGCTCTACACTGACTATCGACATGTACCTCATACAACCCCACTCCAAAGAATCCAAACTATCCCTTTAAGAGGAGTGAGGTGGAGTAAGTGATTGGGATCATTGGGCCCAGTTTGACAAAACCCCACCCACCATTTACCTGCAAGACAGACAGGACAACAAGCATGCTAGAAGCCTGTCTTAGCAGAAATAATGGACACATGGCAAATTTTGACATGAATATTGAAGAAGTTATGTTCTGTCATCAGACCCAAGAGGTACAGAAGGCCATGGATGAAAAGAAATTTGAAGAAGCAGTGAAACTGCGTGGCAGGTATTCTTTAACTTCAACTACTTTGATATGATCACATATCCGAAATGTGTGTCTAACAAAGATTCAGCTACACACAACTTTATAAGGTAGATTAAATGCATAAAAGTATGATAGTAGTATGAAGTAGTAGTATGATATACAAGATTTCTTTTTAGCACAGATACTCCTCAGGGCTCACTGCCTTGCATGTTTTGGGTGTTTCCCTGCTCCAACACACCTGATGATCAAATGATCAGCTCGTCATGAAGCCCCTGCAGAAGCCTGATAACGAGCTGATCATTTGAATCAGGTGTGTTGGAGCAGGGAAACATCTAAAACATGGAGGACAGTGAGCCCTGAGGACCAGGGTAGGGGAAACACTGTACGTTGTATTGCCTGTTTGGCAGTGTGCCCTGGTTTAGCTTTTGCATTTATTTTACAATAACGGTAAAGTCTTTCTCTATAGCGGCATAGAGCTGACATCCATTGTGGATTTTCTACATTGACTAACTTTGTTTTTCACATTTGTTATCTGCAGGAGCTTTGAAAACAATCTGGTCACCTACAGACTCCTCTCTCACCGGAAAGCAGATTCTGAACTTCCAAATGTAAGTACCCTTAAAACCAAATAATATAAAAGAAAACAATGATCATATTAAACTAATGTGATGATCACAATTTTAATTCTTGTAATGCATCTTTCCCCCAGCGCCTCTGAGATTTGTACGGTAGCATAAGGTACTTCCTGGTCAGGTGCCTTGTGGGTGCTGCAGTCTTTTTGTGACACTAACAGTCTGTTTTTCTGTGACTGTCTCTGTCCTGAGGGCGAGGAGAAGGCGGGTGATGAAGAGCAGTTCAATGTATGTGATGGGTAATGAGGGTGCAGCTCAACAGGCGCTAGTTCAGCTTCTGAAGCTTCTGCAGGTGTAGTTCACAGAGCAGAGAAGCTTTTCAACAACTAGTTTACACCTTTTTTGATCCTTCTTCTTATTCACTTCACTGAAATAAATATATAGCATAGAGTGTAGTATATTAGATTTTAGTATCTAGTTTAGTGACTTGCTAGGGCTATACTTGTAAAAGGCTTTTTTTTTTTTTTTTACAGAGACAAAATCTATACCTGCATATGTTTATATAATAATGCGGTGCCACAAAACGACAGTGCTCATTATCTGCCACTCTGTCTGTCACTGCTTATTTCTTCATGGCTCTGCTTAGATGCAGAAGTCATGCAAAGAGTTGCTTTAATGCTGCAATGAAGGCGTCCCACCAGCTACGCTGTCAAGGACACATCACAGCGTCGGCTCTGATCTGCTTCAAAAGTACCTGAAGTAGCCGTCCTTACAGTTTAGTCTCAAGTCTGTGGAGACTCTGGCCAGAAATGTCTTTGTTTACTCAACTCAAACTGGGCAGGCACCATGCTCTCTCTGTTTAGAGTAGTTGGTGGCTGTTGAAATTAGAGCTCAAGAACAAGTTTAGGAAACTTCAAATATGATCCGCTTACATATATGATACTGGATTTAGTTATGAACCCATTGTGAAGATGCAGCCGACACAAATTATATTACTGTAGAAAAACTACACATCAGAGTGATTTTAATGTGTCAACTTCAGTAAAACCCCTGTTCACACGGGACTAGTATTACTAAGAGACCTCATGTGATTTAATTAGTATTTTACTCAGATTTACTGTCATTATTCCTGGATATGATGTCATGGCTCTGTCTAACATCAAACTTGTAACAACACAGAAACAGAGCATCTGTTCTTCAGCATGCACATTAGTAATATAGTTTAGAGTCACTCTGCACACTTTCTGCACGTGTTTGAAACATAAATACACATTTGCAGCTCATTTAGATCAAGTAATAGATGTTATATGTCTATTCTAGAATACGACAGCCTTTTTTTCCTCTAAAACTGTCATCATCACTTATTTTAAAGTGATTATATAGAACCTCACAGCACAGCTGTTGACTGCTCATGGGATCAGAAAAGTAATATGCGGTGTAATTTTTACCCTAAAAATTACTATATAATATATAATATAATACTAGTCTTGCTTTAGATGATTGTTAGTTGATATTGGAAACTTTCATCACATTTGATTTGAGCCTGTTCTCAAAAAACTTTGGAAAAATGTAAAAAAAAAAAGAAAAGGTTATGCTGAGAATGTAGTTAATTTTCAGGGATTGTGAAACATTTATTTAGACTTACTTACTTACACTGGACATGTTTTGCTGTGAAGAATAGTGTCTATCTTTGATGATGATTAGAGCTGGGGTATCATTTCAAATTATGTGGTCATATTACTAATGCAAATCCATGCTGGACAGCTCAATAAATTGTTTAATGCTGTTGTTAAAGTTATAATTTAGGAAGAGTTTGATCAAAGAGTTGGTAGACAACACCAAGAAACGGATACTCAAATCTACTAACCCAAATGTACTAACTAAACCAGACAGGAATTTTAAAATAAGTATTGATAAACTCTGTTATGCTTCGAGCTAGTCCGCAGCTGAGAGTTCGATGCCTGTCCATTTTGAGAGTTCTTAACACAGTATATGTCCTCGTTTATCCTGTTAAAGACACGCCAAGTTACACACCAAATACTGATGCCACAAGGCCTTTGTGGTTGGGTGCATGAGGCTAAACTCAAATGTGGGTTTTGTACGCACAACTTCATTAGCTTTAGCTGAAATATGGAATAATTGCATTTTAATATTAGGGTTTGAAAGCTGCTTTGGACTGTGCCCTAAAATATTTTACACTCAGCATCAAGTGGCATAGGTGATTTGAGTTTACTAGCAAGAAAACTTTGGATAGGTAGTGAAAGTTTGCCTGTCAACATTTTCAGTTGTTGTCATGAGAAAGCAGCTGCTGCTTCACTGCGTCTTTTAGCAGCATGTGGCTTCTTGCATGCAAGGTAATCTTTGTCTGCCGCTGCCCTGCTCTGAGGCAAAGTCTTGCCTGGCTCCTCAGCAGTTAATGAGACATGGATGATGTTATCAGGCAGTGGAGACAAACTGTCCTGTCAAAACAATTATTCTTAATTTGCAAGTAAAAAGAAAAAGTAGTGAGTCACCTACAGGGAGTTTTGTAAAATTTACCATCGTCATGTCTGCAACAGAAATCACTGCTTGTCTTCATTGCCTCTAATAGTTGCTGATATACCATCTTCTCCAAAAGAAGCATCGTACATGCTGTGATTGTATGCTGAATGCAAGACTGATGCCTGAGGTGCGATAAAGCTTGAGGGTGTGAGAGCATATGGCTGTACTGTATACAGGCGCCAAGTTTTGCTCTCCTCCCTATGTGTTTATTGTGTTTGTGTGTGACTGCTGCTCTCTGTCACCCACAGAGCTCCTTTAACGTTGCAGTGTTGAACGTCGGCGCCCCGGCGGCAGGTATGAACGCCGCCGTGCGTTCTGCTGTCAGAGTGGGAATCACTGAAGGCCACAAAATGTTTGCCGTCAACGATGGCTTCGAGGGATTCTACAAGGGACAGGTAAGAGAAAACCTGATGTGTCCTGTTTACGTTTAAACAGGACGTAAACAGCCCTTGTCTAGGCTGCATCACATGTTCTGTTATTTAATTCCCTTACTAGACGTGTAGCCTGTAAAATGTCAAAAAATAGCAAAAAATGCTCATTTTAGTTTCTCAAAGCACAAACATGGCATCTTCGAATGACTTGTTTTGTCTGACCAGCAGTCCAAAACTCATAGATATCCAATTTACAATGATATGAAAGAGGGAAAACCAGCAAATTCTTACAGTTAAAACTGCTAGAAGAGAAGGTTTTACGTTTTTACTGTAAGGCCTGTCAGACACTTTTGAGGTAGCTTGGCATGCTTTGACATTTTTATGTTTCACCCGTCTCAAAAACATTGATCCCAAAGTGCTTCATATTCTTATATTCGGCACAAATTCAGCTTTTTAATAATCAGTGCTAAACATACACTTATCAAAAACCTATTTTCAGATGTGCTGAGATATTGTAAAAAAAAAAACCCACTAACATCTCTGGCCAAGATGTTGGCTTCAAATAGGTGATTAAATCATTCAGACACTTCATGTGGTATGTTTCCTGAAGTGTTAGAACTACACAATGAATATTGATGAAGTCTGCTAATAGTGTCCCTCCACACAGTCTGTCCCCATCTACTTCTTGTTTATAGGAGTCAAATTGAGCATTTTCACACATTTTCTTCCCTCATAATGACCCAACAATGACTGCTGAATTACTCTCCCATTATCTTATGAACAGCTCTATCTGTAAATGGATGGGTCATCAAGAGCTGCTTTCTAACTCTGAGACTGAAATGTGAAGGTTTTCTTTTTATTCCCCTCACATAGTTCTACAAAATAAATTCACTTATAGGACTGATATGCAGCTAATGATTATTTTCATAGTTAATGAATCTGTCATTTATTTTCTCAATTAATCAATTAATTGTTTGGTCCATAAAATGTCAGGAAATGGTGAAAAACATAGATCAGTGTTTCACAAAGTCTGTATGGCCAAATATGTCTTGTTTTGTCCACAACCCAAATATATTCAGTTTTCTCTGTCATTCTGTCATAGAAGAGTAAAGAAACACATTTAATTAATTATCATAGTTGTTGATTCATTTTCTGTCCATCATCTTGTTATTTTAGCACCATTTGTCCAAAATGTATGGTATTTTCTCTCAATTTAACAACTATTTTGAAACATTTCAAATTTTTTTCAGAAACTAAATTATATAAAAATAATATAGTGATTTTTATTGCCTGCAGCAATTTTGGCACAATAATGAACTTTTACCATATATTGAAAATGAAATATCTGCATCACTTACTCTTAAGCTGGAGTTCCTGAACTTTTCAGCTTCAGACACTGGGACATAAATGTACAAAAATGAGCTGAACAGACCAGCGTAGCAAAAGAATTAATTGTGAGTGGCTGTAACTCCAGTTCTATGAGTATGTGCGTAGCCTCCTTCTTGGTTAATTAGGAAAATTAGATCATTTTACATGTTGCAGCATGGAGACTTTTCCTCAGTTGAAATATTTTGTCACTTAGCAACAAATGTGCAGTACAATTCAATAATGAAGTCTGTACTAGTTTGTTCTTGCTTAATAATCTCAGTATTGTGAAAACCTGAATGCAGGAGAAGTTTGTCCAGCCTAAATAAATAATACAGTCATGCTGTGTACACTGTACACATGCTGTGCTCTCTGCAGTCACATTACTCAGGCATGTG
>JAJHUR010107441.1:0-18777 GCA_027495735.1 Lutjanus campechanus
TAAGAGACAGGTGTGTGTGTGTGTGTGTGTGTGTGTGTGTGTGTGTGTGTGTGTGTGTGTGCGTGCGTGCGTGTGTGCGTGTGTGTGTGTGCGTGCGTGCGTGTGTTACTAACATAAAAACAAGCACAAATAGAGAGAGAAGACGTTTCAAAGGGCTTCCCTGCCTCGTTTGTCCGGGAGTGTTGTACTCTCCTGCACTCTTAGACATAAAGGTGCTAACTAGAACCATAAAGGTTCCTCAGCTTGTCCCCACAGGAGAACCCTTTTGGTTCCCAGTAGAACCTTGTATAAAGGTTTGAACCTGTCCAGACAGTTCTACCTAGAACCAGCTGTGAAAGGTTTCACCCAGAACTCCCATGAGAGGTTCTATAGAGAACTCTTCTGTGATCTAATGGTTCCACCCAGAACCCTCTCTGGGGGTTCTGTCCAGAACCTCTCCACATTCTTAGTGTTCTACAGGGAAACTTTTTCTATTCCAAGGGTTTCATCTAGAACCCACCCAGGGGGTTTTACTGAGGACCCTTTTAGATTTTATTTAGAACCCATCCATGGAGTTCACCAAGAACCTTTTTATATTCCAAGGGTTTAATCTAGAACGCACACAGGAGGTTCCTCAGAAAACCTTTTTATATTCCAAAGGTTTTATCTAGAACCCACCAAGGGTACTGGGTACTGAGAACCCTTTTATATTCTAAGAATTTTATCTAGAACCCATACAGGGACTCCTACCTAGAACTCTTTTACAGTAGAGTACTAAGAACCCCTTGACTAAAGAGTTCTTCAAGGCTTTCAACGATCCTTGAAGAAATTCTTTCTTCCAAAAAGGGTTCTTTGGATGAAAATGTTTTTTTTAATGGAACCCACAACCTTACAAAAAAAACCCTGAGGAGCCCTTTCTTCAAAAAAGGGTTCTCCAGAAGCAAATGGTTCTTCATAGAACCCCACCGCTTAAGGAAGAACCCTTTTGCAACCCTTATTTCTAAGAGTGTAAGACTTCACCTCAGCTAGTCGACACTTATGAGGAAATGACACACACACACACACACACACACACACACGCGCACACACATAAAAGCAAAATCAATAGAGAAACGAGCAAGCTGCAAGTAAACATGCATAAATCTGTGCACGTACACACACTCAAGAGAGAGAACAATGAACAAGGAAGTGGCATTCACACGAACACACACAACTACACACAAGTACACACACACATATCCTCTCCAGCAGGCCTGAGTGTTGGTCCGGGGTTGCATTCAGAGCAGGTGAGGCAGGCTTTAGTTGACGGTTGAATGGGGGATTTAGTTGAAGGCCCACAGGCCCACAGTCATTACAGCAGTTTTCCACCGCTCAGCACCCTCCATTAACCGCAGAGGAGGAGAACATCGGCCGTCCTCCACCAGACTACAGATGCTACCATTAAGGAGGTCGCGCCTTCAACCGCCCATTGCAGCAGCGCTGCACTCTTGCTCCACCCTTGAGAGGAATTGTCTGGATTGGATGGAAGTCTAATTTTGTTCACAGAGAAAGCGATCTCGCCGACACAATCTGCTGATTTTTGTCTATAGCAGCCTCTGTAGTTCTCCAGCAGAGGTTAATAAATATAGGTTAGATAGTCGGGTAGAGCACCGACTATACTCTGTTAACCGTGCTGGTAACTAATGCAGAGGTTTTCAGGGTGGGCCTCCCGAGGGGGGCTCCAAACAGTGTTAGGGGAGGCTCAGTGCAACTGAGGTGAAAAAAATATTACATTAGTTTTTACATTAGTTATCAAAAGGAGATCATAAAAAGATGATATGTCATCAGAGGTTAAGGAAACGTTGAAATTCTTTCTTCTCTGACAACAATGCCACAGCCTCATGCTCCCCTTTGAATTTACTATTCTGGGCCAGATTCACGTTAATTAGAGTTCAGATTGATGTCGAGTGTTCGTGTCTGTTTATGAGTTGTGAGAGCTCGTTGATAATCTTTTAGAGGGAGTTAGTGGAATCTGGCAGGCAGTGAGACAGACAGTTGCTGAACTCCAACTCCAGTGTAGTTGGTTAGAGTGTGTATTTTTCAGAGCAGTGGGCCTTTATTTTCAGGATAACATGTTTAGTTTTACATCGACAGACAACTGACAGTTACAAACAGCCGATCATCTTCATCATCATCATCATGTTGCGCTCGTCTTGTGCTCCTGCAGTGTTCCTGCAGCCTGCCTGAGCTTTCTCGAGTTTGTGGAGGAGGGGGCAGGAGAATACAACTCGCTTCAAGCATAGACTGTATATTAAATAAGATTTCAACCTACAGTCTGTGGTTCCAGCTCAAAATTTGGACTGCAGTACTCATTTTTGGATGTGAAATTGCTACGTATTGCTCCTTTAAAGAGATAGTTCAGAGATACAGTGTTGGAGAATTTTAGTGCACAGTAAAAAAAAAAAAAAAAGTACTGTTCAGAAACTAATAAACGCCTTTGGACAGAACTTTTTTATGCGTTTGGTCTAATGAAAGTCATCACACGGAAACGTCGTTAATAATTGGCAAGTGCAGAAAACTGTGCAGGAGTCTTTTTGCTTTTTTATTAATAACTCAAAACAAGCCTTTTTTTTAAACATTTCACCGCTGGGAAACAGACCATTCCTAAATCCTGAGCTCCAGTAAGAGTTGACCTTGGTCAGCTTTCTCCTTTTCCTGTGAAAGCAACATATAGTTTCACATCTTAAGTTTGCTAATGTTACCAAAACACCAGATAACTTCCTAGCTAATGATCGATGTTGATTATCTAGCTAGTTAGCATGCGTTTGGCTAACACTGGCTAACTTAATATGTGAATATATATATCACTCTTACAGGTCCCTGTAAGATTTAAGGATTGTTTTTTTTTTAAACAATATTCTGTCATTTTATTGACTATGGGGTTAATGAGATTAACATCTCCTCCTGAGGCAATTGTGTCTTTTGAAACACCTCAGCTGACATAAATGTTTGTGTACTTTTGCTAATGATAAAGTGAGAAAAACAATGTGACATCTCCCGCTGACATAATGACTTCCTTGTAGGTGTATTACATTAAATAAGATCATAACAAAAGAATATTGGTGTAGTAGGTGGATTAAATTCAGAGAAAAAACAACAAGTCATTCACTTGATAACAAACAAAGTGGTGTTTTTCTTGGCAGAGTAATGAAAAAAAACACCTCTTTATTTCAGTGACAGATGTGTGTTTTTGTCAGACCGGCTGATAGTTTAATATTTATCTGCTCTTTTGTGTTGGTGCGGGTGTGGATGTGTTTGTGAGGCAGCTGAATGGGCTTCGGTGGGGGAGAAGATGATGGCAGCAGGTTTTGAAGGCAGCCAGTGTGTGTGTTTGTGTTTATGTGTGTGTGTGGCAGCTAAATAACTGTTCAGTGGGGGACAAGAACAGGGCAGATGGATTTGGTAGCTCACTGGCACACTGCACGTACAGTGTGTGTGTGTGTGTGTGTGCGAGAGAAAGACAGAGTGAATGTTTGTCAGTCATCATTACCTTGACCTTGATTTCCCCAAGGCTGCGTGGAAGGCTCTCAATCTTTTTTGTGTGTTTCTCTGTGTGTATTGTTTGTGTGTGTGTGTGTGTGTCAGGAGAGAAGAGTAAGACGGTGGAGCTGGAGGATGTGAAGTTTCATCAGTGTGTCCGTCTGTCACGCTTCGAGAACGATCGCACCATCTCTTTCATCCCCCCCGACGGCGAGAGCGAGCTCATGTCCTACCGCCTCAACACTACAGTGAGTAGGACACGTAGACAAATGTTTCTTGTTAACACACACATAGACACACACGCTCACACGCTCACACCACCTACATAGTTCTGGATTTCAAAATAAAAGATTCTGTATTTCAAAATAAAGGATTCGAAAGTAAAAAGTAAAACTGCAGAGTCTTTATTTAGAATTTAAAATGACTTGATAAAGAACAATTAAATAATTAAAAAAAATATATGCAAAGGACTGCACCCTGAACATCTTTTGGAGCAGGTTTGGAGCAGATTGGAAAAATGCAGATTGGAGGAAAGGTGGGACACACAAACACACAAACCGCTCTGCATCACAAGTATATAAGTTGGCAATTATGTAATTTATAACTTGCAATATGGAAATGTTTAATATTATGTGTTCTGAGCCCTTTTTTTCTTATTTCAGGTTTAAAATATTTTGCATATTTTTTGTGCTTTTGTTTACTGTATTTATAACTAACTTCAAGTCAAGTTAATGGTAAAAACAAAGTATTGTAGTCTTTATTAAAAGTTGGCTCTTTCTTGCAACAGAAGATGAAGCTCACACTACAAATTAACATGAAGATCAAACATGTAAAAGTAAGGATAAAAAAAAAAAACATTTGGAGAACTGGAGTGTCTCTAGCATGTGCCCATTGTGAAAGACAGAATCAGAGCGTGGTCCTCAGCCGTCTTAAATACAGGTGGGCCGGGCGGTACAGGTGTAACACATCATCTCCCTCTCCACTCCGCCTTGAGACAGCTTGCAGCGTAGCATGACCTCAGTAAAAAAGGCTCACACGGGGCGCCCCTGTAGCTCAGCTGGTAGAGCGTGCGCCCCGTGTTCCGAGGCTATCAGTCCTCTGCAGCGGTCACTGGCTTGACTCCCACCTGTGGCCCATTTGCAGCATGTCGTCCCCTCTCTCTCTCTCTCTCTGCCCCCTTTACTGTCATATCTTCAGCTGTCCTATGAATAAAAGCAAACAGGCCAAAAAATAGTCTTAAAAAAAAAGGCACACACACTAAAACAACCCCAGAGTCGACACTGCAAAATATATTGCCTCACTAAATATCACTGTCATAAAGAAAACTCTTTAATTTCTCCCTCCAGAAATCTCATATCAGGAGGGCTCTTATAGTTGTGTAGTAGTACTTTGCAGTAACTATACTGTAGTAATGGTAGTGATCATGTAGCTGTAATAGTTGAAATATGTGCAGTAGTAACCATTACTTTTTTCCTGCATATTTTTATATCAGTGTCAAGTACCAAGCACCACTAGAAAAGCAGGCACACACCCCCCATCCCTTCCCTCCACCCCCATATGCCCAAGTAAACAAAACAAACAAACAAAAGACTAAAAAGAAGAAATCTGCTAGTTTTTGATTGGTTATCTTTACATGACCTACATAAGTTAAGAAGATCGGCTATTTCTTATTCTAAATGTCGGCCGCGGGGGCAGATTCTCTGTGAAATCAGATTAAACAAGTCAGCATTTTTTTATGTTATTTTTTTGTGGTTAATAAACCTCTAATGCTTCTGTGCACAGGGACCTACAGAAATCAACATAATATGAAAGTGTCCTGCAGTAGCTTTAAATATGTTTACACCTTAGTAAACTGCAAAAACAAACC
This sequence comes from Lutjanus campechanus, assembly GCA_027495735.1. Taxonomy (NCBI): domain Eukaryota; kingdom Metazoa; phylum Chordata; class Actinopteri; order Lutjaniformes; family Lutjanidae; genus Lutjanus; species Lutjanus campechanus. The sequence goes on from JAJHUR010107441.1 coordinate 5,366, forward strand.
AAAAACAAATCCAGTGACAGAACTGTAAGCAACAGTTGCTTAATATGTCCATAAAATTTATGGTCCATCTACATCCAGGAGGCCATTTGTTTATTTTTAACAGGGGTGTGGACTCCTTTCGTTCGCTTCAGTAAACCAACGATGAGCAACGATGATCAGAACTATAACCTGCACAAACCTCAGTCAGATAAAGGATCCATGAGGCAGGCAGATTAAACTAACAGATTCAACTTAACATCTCTTATCTCCCATCAAATAGTTTACTCCCTATATTCATGAAGGCTTCAGGGCCAGAAAGAGCCTATTAGTGATCACCTCTATAAATGTTTTCCAAATAAGACATCAACAGGTCTCATATTTGGTCCAGGAACAACTTAAATGTTTGAAAAGATGAATTTATTTCAGAATTGTGTCAGTAGGAGTCATAACTTGAAGGGCTGTGCAGGTTTACACTTGACATGTGTCGTTTCTGGAATAACAGAGAAAAACAGACAGAGGAACTGTTTTTTTAAAAATTGTTTTATTCCCACATATTGAGACAACTTCCCATGTTTTGATTGGCCCTAGTTTTCAAAAGTCAAACCACTGTAGGACACTTTTTCTAAAAAATCTGGATTTTATCCAACAGCTGTGAAGACGGCAAGGAGGACTGTCATCACAGGGCTGTGTTTAGATGTCAAACTGCACACACGTGGGTGAACTGCAGGTTAATCTGTCACTGTCTGTGCTACCCTACGCCCAATGGGGAAAATTGCGAGTCCCCACAAAGTCACAAGCTCTGCAGATTTAGGCAGAATGTGACAGAAACGACCACAAAGAAAACAAAATGCAGCTACATCAAAGAGTGGAAAACTACTTATCTGTTGTCTATTGTGTGCTACTGAATCAACCAGAGGGCAAAGCATAGAGATGTTACGGGCTCAGGAGCAGAATAGAAATGTTTGTTTTTTAATATCAAAATTTTAGGCTAGTAACGTGACTAGACTGATAAAGCGTCCACATTGTCTTGCCCACACGCTTTTGGCCATTTATAACAGGCAGGTACTCAGGAGGGCTAATGCTATACTGGTCTGTCAGGACCACAAACTCCAGAGGGAGTTGGAGCTATTGTCCTCAGGCTGCCGTCTCAGGGCACCTGTTCAGAGGACTAAAAGACATGCCTCTTTCATTCCAGGTTCTATAGATGTGCTCAATAGCAGCTAACACCTGGACTTGCAGTCCGTGCTCTAATCTGGCACATTTTGCACAGATGGACTTTGGCATTCCTGCATATTTGTATTTGATATGAAATTTTCATCACCCTGAACTATTATGAGTTTTTTTTATCTAGTGTTTTCTATTTACTGTTGCTGTGGATGGCGATGTTGCCCTTTTGTATTGTGTTTTTCTTGTAAAAACTTTCTGCACAACAAATTTTCCTGAGGCGACAATAAAGATAACCTTAAGAACCTAACCTAAAGATAAAGGGACATCCTTGAATGACTCAGCCATTCGCGAGCATGGATGGATTGAGGTTCAACAGTTCAACAGTTTAAGAACAGTGTTTCTCAGCACAGAACCATAAAGAGTTTAGGGATTTCAGCATCTACAACCCACAACATCATTAAAAGGCTCATACGCTGCCACCCAGACGATGACTTTTTCCAGAGACGTCCAAGACATCCAGACGTTTCTGCAACAGTTCAAAGACACATTTTGCACGCGTTACAACAGCGTGGCTTCATGGTATCAGAGTTCAGATGCTAAACTGGCTTGTTTCCAGTCCAAACATGTCTACCTTTAAAATGTGTGTTGCATTATGAAGCCCAAAAACAACAACAGGGACCCTGCGGTGGTGTTCAGCACCTGAAGTCGCATATCAAGCTGGAATGGGGGGAAAAAAATCACTTTCAAAACTTCAACAATTGTTGTCCTCAGTTCCCAAAAGCTTACTGAGTGTTGTTAAAAGAAAAAGTGATGTATCACCGTGGTAAACAATAAATTGAATCAGTTTGAGCATTAAATATCTTGTCTTTGTACTGTATTTAGTTGAATATAGCTCCAAAAGTTTTTGCAAATCATTGCATTCTGTTTTCATTAACGTTTTACACAACATCTCAGCTTTTTTGGAATTAGGGGCGTATATGTTAATTCACAGTTATAACAATAACTTACATGTTTCATGATAAATAGTCCTTCAGTTATCCTCCCACTCCTGACATGCCGCCCAAAGGTGCTCGAGTCGAGCTGCTGTGACTGAAATCTATGTGAACTGCGAGCTGTCTTAACAGTTATTGTCTCCCTTGTACAAACACAATCTCTCTGTGTCCTTTCCACCGTGTCACTCTGGTGATGAGTGTCGGAGTGATGCAGTCCAGCTCAGCGCTCGCCCCTCTGACCTTGTCCGCTCCCGCTCTCTGTCTGACAGGTGAAGCCTCTCATATGGATCGAGAGTGTGATTGAGAAGTTCTCTCACAGCCGCGTGGAGATCAAGGTGAAGGTAATGATGAGTGACACGCAAACACACACACACACACACACACACACACACACAAACACACACACACACACAAACACACACACACAGTGCCATGTCCTTATCCACTCATCTAGTCCCTTCACTGAAACTTATTTAGTATTTATGACACATGCTTCTCAGGTGGATTACCGCTTACCATCTGTTTGGGGCAGTGTTGGCCGCACAGACTCAAAATAACAAGCCGCACTGTGCATAATCACGAAGACCTCATTGATTAGAATTTGGATGTGAGTGCTGTTTTTTTTATTGTAAAGGTCTCCGATGACATTTGAACTCTGTCCTCTGTCACCTTCCGCAGGCTCGCAGTCAGTTTAAGAGCCGCTCCACTGCCAACAATGTGTCCATTCTGGTGCCAGTGCCCAGCGATGCTGACTCACCAAAGTTCAAGACCAGCACAGGCAGCACCAAGTGGGTGCCCGAGAAGAACGTGGTGCAGTGGAACATCAAGTCTTTCCCTGTTAGTCAACAAAATATCACAGTTTATAACCTAAACGCTGCTGAAGAATACTATCTTGTTGCACTTTTATCAGGTTTTGAAGGCATCGATGTGATGCACAGATGTGAAAAGTAAATTAGTGCTTTTACTCAACTACTGTGCAAGTTTGAGGTCCTTGTATTCGCGTATTTCCATTTTTTGCCACATAATATTTATACCAGTGGTGGAAAGAGTTCTGAAAATTTGTACTTAAGGACAACTACTGTTACATTACTGAAATATTCCTCAACTACAAGTAAAACTACTTGTGCAGTTTATAAGAAGAATATTTTTTTTAACACAAAGTACTTTTAACCATAGATGTTTAATATTTAAACAGCAGCAGATAATCAGCCAGACAGGTTTCTGTTTCTCCAAATCTTCAGTCTAAATAACTTTGCACAAGTTCGACCCTCTGCATGTGCTGTTGCTGATGTGTCTCCTCATGTCCTTGTCTCTCATAATTACAATAATAGCAAAGTATATAAGTAAATAGATTTGAGGACATTATGATAGCTTGTGTTGCCTTCCAGTATTTGTGGATAATTCTGATAATTCTGTCATATCTCTGAATCTTCGAAGGCCCAAAATTAAAGTTTAGGTCAGGACAGGCCTTGTACACATGAATGCTTCAATAATTATAATCCAGTAATATATGGTATTCTGAATAGAAAAATGCTGAATATAGAACTTTGACTTGAAACAGAGTATCTCTACACTGTGGTATTGCCACTGATACTTCAAAGTATTTCTTCCATCACTGATGATTCCTGATATCTACATAAGCTTGAACCAGCCCCAGTGTCAGAAAATGAAATCATATTTTGACTCTGACAGGTATTAGACAGCAGCTATTTATCACATTATGATCAGCCTTCCCACACACACACGCACACACACACACGATCACATTTTATCTCTCCATTTTCTGCTGTTCTTTTCACATTTTTGTCGGCAGTCTCTGCTGTCACCAAACTATAAACTCTTCAAAGGGAAATTTAAAAAACTGGTAGAGCATTAATTCAGCTGAGGTTCCTTTTATCTGTCAAGTTCTGATATCCCCTCAGTAATTCATTACACCTTCAGCCTGTCAGGGAGGGTTAAGAATTGCCATCAGCTGTGACGTATTGTTATCCAGCTCGTGTATGACTCTGCAGTGCATTTTTCTCTGTCACTGTCAACCTTTGGACACCATAAAAGTGCACATTCTCACAGGAAGCCGTACTTAACTTGTAATGTTTGATGGAGTCTCGAGGAAACAAAGATGACACAGTGGCTTGTTGTGATAAGAGAGTGATGAACGCACTCATCCACAGTCCACCCTGATACTCAAACATGATCCTCCTGTAACAGGAACAGTTTGTAAAAGCTTTTAGAAATTTGTCTGTTTTATGAGCATGATTGTGTACATATTTTACAGATTCCTGGTGTGGGTAGTCTGTGCAAGAGGAGAGACATATTCTAATCATCTGTAGGCAAGGATAGCGAGGATGAAGTCTTCACAGCAACTGTGTAATGCAAAGGGGAAAAGGCCTGACCGATACAGGATTTTTGGGGCCTGTGCCGATATTAGGGAGTAAAAAATTCATATAGTTATATATTGGCTGATTTTCTTTGGAGAGAATATAGAACATAAACACACATTTTTTATAAACAATTCCTCAAAAGTCTAACATTTGTGACAAATATATTTAATGGAGGCAGGATATTTTACAGTTTAACAATAACAACAACAACTTTATTGTCCATAATGATATCAGGGCACTCACACAGTAAACCTTACCGGGTATTTTTAATAATTATAAATATATAGCCGCCCCGGTAGCTCAGTTGGTGGGGCAAAATGTACGTGTACAGAGGTAGAGTCCTCAGCAGCTGCTGTGGGTTTGATTCCCGCCTGCGTGCCTTTGCTCCGTGTCTTCCCCCTCTGTCTCTCCAACATTTCCTGTCTATCTAAAAGATGCCCTATCAGCAAAGGCTAAAAACAAACAAACAAAAAAACACAAATAGAACAAAATATATTATAAGATATATTCAGAAAAAGTATCAAATGTACATTGAATGCTGCCTTTACATCTAACAAAGAAAAACAATCTCCATTATGTTCTGTTGAAAAAACATATGTCGGACAACATATATGCTGATACTGATATTGATGGATATAGCTGTGATAGGCTAAGATTGGCCAATAATAAATAAATAATAAATAATAAATTTTCTGAAAATGCATTTTCCCAATCAGCTTCCTGTTATGACAGATGGGGTCCTACATGAACACACAGTTATTGTATCTGCCATTTATAACAGTTTTTTTCTCTGAGCTGTTCTCACTTGAAGTGGGCGGGACTCAACTGGAAAAAAGGTGATGTCACAAACAGCAAAATACGAACTTTGACCACCACTTGACTGTCTGTAAAAACCAATAAGACCACACCCATACTGTCCTGATAAAAAAGATCAGCTGAGCTTTTGAGAGAAACTACTTTGATTGTTGCTCATTTAGTCATATAAATTAAATACTATAGTAAAAATCCTAATTTTAAACCAAAGTTTCAAGGACTTTAAAGTTAAAATAGTAACTGATTTGCAGCAACTAATTCCAAAGTTCAAACTCGTGCGCATGCTCGGATGATGTTACACAACTGCTGGCATGAAGAATGATTAACCTGTTGTTTTTGTTTTTATAGCCTAGATAAGTTTAGCCAGATGCTAAACCCCATAAACTGATATCTAACTCGCCTTGATATGACATGGGAGTTGTCTCACGTCGCCACAAATACAAAGTTTGTTTTGCTTTTCGACAAAACAACCTCGCATTAATTGGAGTGAGACAGGTGGGAACGGAACTCATCAAACAAACTTTAGTGTTTTATTGGAAAAGTTTTGTGAACAGCGTCACTCTGTGTGTAATGTTTTACCAGATGCACTAACAGCTTTGTGGCCTTTTCTCCTTTCTGTTTTTGCACGTGCAGGGTGGTAAGGAGTACATGATGAGGGCGCACTTTGGGCTTCCCAGTGTGGAGAGTGAAGAGATGGATGCAAAGAGACCGATCACAGTAAACTTCGAGATCCCCTATTTCACTGTGTCTGGGATTCAGGTTGGAGCATTTATTAACACCCATTACAGTCTTTCTTTTGTCCTACTTGTTTTTAAAGGTATACTATGAAGGGTTTTCCTAAAAAACATTGAATTGCATGATTGCAGCAACTGACAAAACCTGCATAGTCTCCCTTTAACTGTAGTTTTGACAATGCACTGCTTGACATTCACACATGGTCGCACTGCAGAGTAATTGCAAATGAAAACAGACTAAATAAATAACTTGTTCAGTCCTCACAGTCTGGGAGGTTCCAGTATTTTCAAATCAAATATTCTCAAACACAGCTCACTCTCTGCTTACAACAGTGCCGTAAAATGATCATGACAAGTAAATATATGAAATAAACATTATCTCCTCCTGAGTATAGCAAGCTTAAGGTGTTTCAGTTTTTCTGTTTTACATTAAAAGACCATCATGGGTGCACAAGACAACAAAAATACAGCTGCCGTGTTAAAATAATTCATTATATTTACTTTCACTGCAAAATCACAGTCTTAAACAGAATATTCTCCCTTCTCTCCCAAGCTTGGCAAATAAATTCAGCTACAAAAATGGTTCCCTTTCCTCCTCTGGAGCGGCATTAAACCCGCCCATCTCTAGAGATAATGGTAATGTTCCTGAACATATAAGTGCACATAAGTCACACCAGAAAACTCACAGGTATATTAATGATTGTTGCATCCCACTTAGAAGAAGTCCTTTTATCGTGCATGCTGTCACTGTTACTGGGACACTTAATGCAACCGAGCTGTAATTACTGTTATTAACTCCACCTGTGTTTTTCCTGCTCTGACAAGTTAAAATGTCTGCCGTGCAACCAGTCCATTAAACTTCACATAAGGTTCGACACCGTAGCTGTTCAACATAACGAATTACATCTCGTCACGACCACGCATCTCTGAAACAAAACCTTTCATGTGTGAAGAAAAATGTCATACACGTTTCAGTTTTGTAAAAAGTATTTCTCAGATAATCTGAGAGGTTTTAAATGGTTAATTTAGCTTTAGAAATAGAAGAATTAGAGTTTGTCCATCAATTAAAACTTAACTAATTTGGATTTACATAGTTTCCGAGCCAGAGATGATTTACATCTGCTACAAGTGAGCTGCCATGAACACAGTGAAACATGCTTACTATATACAGCTGACGTTGGTGTGTGTTTGTGTGTGAATAAATTAAGTGACTATCTTTTACCTGTCTGTGCTCCCCAGGTGCGTTACCTCAAGATCATAGAGAAGAGCGGTTACCAGGCGTTACCATGGGTGCGCTACATCACACAGAGTGGAGGTGAGAACAAACATCCTGAAATACACACGCACACACACACACACATACACCTCTACACACACAAAAAAAATCAAATCTGCATATCTGACCATGTTGAACTCGTTAAGATGATTTTTTTTTTCTATAAGTAAACATGAGGTCAGGGATTGTGGTGCTTAAACTAAATTGGCAGCCTGTTGTACTTTTAAATCCCCTGAAAACCTGCTTTGAAATAAATATTTCTCTAAAAAAAATAATGACATAAGCAACGATCAAAGTTCAAATTCAGAAAAGAATACCCTCAGATATCATTCATTAGGAGTTTAACACTTAAAAAAGATTCAACTCGTCTGCCTCATTAGGACTGTGTGAGTGAGCTTTTCAACCAGATTTAAAAACATTATTATTAAAGACATGACTGATGAATGTTAATAACAAACATCCAGTGCCCACGTTGTGTAGGACTTATGAACTCCAGTTTAGCTGGTGCTTTTTTCCGTCTAAAGTCCAAACCCATTAGCAAATCAGAGGTTACCACGAGGTTAAATATGATGTTTTCCTTGCGAGCGCGGTGTCAGGATCGGTCTCTGTGCAACAATATTCAGTGTGTGCCCTCAGAGTGAACCCAGCTGTAAAACATCCATCATATCCATTACCTGGCTCTATCACTGTGAGTCATGGCCTCGGGGGGCTTACACTGACACCACACAGGATGCCGAGGATAGAAACTTTACAAGCCTGCTAGCTTGTGGCGTAGAACTCTGTGTGTCTCAGTTCTCCAAATTTGGACAGGGCCAGTGTAAAGCCGAGAGAATGCAGTCAAACTTGTTTTGCAAAGCTGGCACCTGGGATCTGTAGATTAAATCGCTGCCCTGGGAATGAACCTCCCTGCATCACATCTGTCTTACTAAAGGGAGACAAACCTCAAGAGATGTGTTCAGTGTTTGTGAGCTTTGAACTTTTATCAACCTGCTAACCAGAGATTTTTACCTGGAATAATGTTGAAACGTGTCATCTCTACTTTAAACATATGCTTGATTTTTGGACAGATCACACATCATTGCATATCGCCACATTAAAGCTACCTTACGTTGATGAGACTGCAGCAAAATCCTCCTTACTAGCTCACTAGTTTCAGTGGCAGGCAAATGGAAATGACATGGAGATGGAAGCCCAGTGCCTCCACTGGACCACGGCCAGAAATCCTTAAGTTTCATACCTTCCGTCCGCCCTAGGAATGAACCTGACTCTATAACATCCATCATATCCATTACCTGGATGTGTCAGGTACGAGTCAGGGGCTGCGGAGGTTGAATGATGCCACAGATTGCCAGGAGGCTCCCAGGGTGGCACTCACCGAGCGCCAAGGTTACTATCGCCTTGCTGTAACATCAGCAAGGAAGCAAAGGAGAGCAGGAGGGATTGAAAAGAGGAGGAGTGCGAGTGAGAAAGAAGAGTGATGAAGTTAGGGAGACCGGAGAGAAGGCCTGTATCACCTTTCTCTTATCATCAGCAACATGGGGAGGGAAGAGGGAGAGGAGACGTGATGATCGCGTTTCACTCAGACACACTCAAACTGATTAAACAATATCCTGATACTGTAGACTGACTGTGCTGACTTATTAATGAGTGATGAACAGGCATTTAGCAGCCGTGCTGTACAGCGGAATATTAGACTGTCAGTGTGATCAGGCGGCGTCACTCTGCAGCAGCATCTTTGAGATGATGTCCTTAATATGTTAACATGTTTAAATGCAAAGTTTGCAAGTATCAGTCTGTATTAAATGATATTGTTCAGTACGGTGCCAGAAGTACAACTACAGTTCCAAAAAAGCTGGGATGTTGTGTTAAACATGAATAAAAACAGAATGCAAAGATTTGCAAAAACTTTTTGACCTATATTCACTTGAATACAGTACAAAGACGAGATATTTAAGGTTCAAACTGATTAACTCGTTTGTTTTTTGGGAATATAAACTCATTCTGAGTTTGATGTCTGCAACATGTTGCAAAAAAGTTGCGACAGGGGCATGTTTAGCACTGTGATACATCATCTTTTGTTGATGTATTTTACACTTCATGATGCTCCGCATACTGTATTGTAAGCTGGAGACGGGTCTGGACTGCAGGCAGGTCATTTCAGACTACCTGAACTCTTTTACTACAAAGCCGCACTGTTGTAACGCATGCAGAACGTGTCTTGGCATTGCCTTGCTGATAAGGGACGTCTCTGAAAAAGTCTCTGGATGGCAGCATACTGTATTTTAATGTACCTTTCAGCATGAATGGGACCTTCACAGATGTGAGTTTTTAAGCAAAGGGTTGTATGTGGACACCCAAAACATTGAACAGTTATTGTAAAACCATGGACATTGATATGCTGTAGTAGCGGCCTCTTTCCTTCCTGGAGGAATTTCTACAAAATTTTGGAACCCGACCTCAGGGATCTGATGCCACAAGAGCATCAGTGAAGTTGGTCACTATTGTTAATACTACATATCATTGCTACTACTACAACACCTTGCACCTGTAGCACCTGTCATACAAGCGGTGTAGCTCAGAAGCCTTTGAATAGATAGTAAGAGAATAAATGAAAACAGGCTAGTTCAAATAAGTGCAAATACTGCACAATAAAACCAAGCAATCAAATTGATAACGGCAAATGAAAGAAAATAAAAGAGGCAGCAAAAAGCAAGAATGGTTATGCTAATAAGAAATAAGATATTTAAAAAATATAATTAAAACCAAGGACGACATAAGAACAATAAAATCTAAAATATAAGAGCAGCAGTTAGTTAAAGGCAGTGCTGAATAAATACAGAGCTTGCATCTCTTTATAGCCTTGGGCATGTATTCTATAGTTTTGGTGCATAGTTTAAAAAAAAGGCTGAGCTGCAGATTTTCTTATTTGTGTGACAGTTTATATTTAAAGAAAACAGCAGCAGAGGTCCCAAGAGACTGTGAGCGATTATAAAACAAGGAACTGGTCATGTTGGGCGGCCCCAAACCATTAAGAGTCCTGTTGTAAATAAATAATAGAACTTTAAAATCAATCCTAAATGATCCTGGGAGCCAGAGCAGGTTAGCTGTAGGGGTGATATGCTCTCTCTTTCTTCTAGTTAAAAGTCTGGCATAAGTTAAGGGCTTTAGAGGTGTTCGGTATATGTGCAAATTAATCTTTATCAATGACTTTTTCAAGTGCATTGACCATAAGGAACCATTGTCACCAGTGTCAGCAGTGAAGTTTCTCACTGAGAAACTGTTGACCGCTCAGCCGTGTTTCACAGATTGCTGCTTCCTTATTAAAAGCCTATTAAACGACAATGAAAGCCACCGAAACAATCATAATCTGATAACTCAGTTTGTTATTAAGGGGCTGTTGAGCTATAAACCTTACGTGGAGTGCTTATAAAGAGTGCATTAAAATAGTGATGCATTCACTGACCTGCATACTTCACCTTAATCCTACCAACTGGAGTGCCCACAAACCCCAGGGTTCAGTTTGTTCCTAATGACCTCATATCCTTGTTTTCTGTTTGCATATTAATTACTGTTTTTTAGGAGAGTATCAGTGTCCCCATGCAGTTTTTATAGACTGAACTATTTATTGATTAAGTTCATGTTTTCCACCGGTCTTAATTTAAAGCATCGCACACTATCTAGGGGCACTTTCTAGTAGACAGACACAGATGCAGCAGATGAAGATTTCCTCGTGCGCAATATGAAAATCAAAGGCAATTTTCTTAAAATAAAACAAAATAAAAATAGATTACATTAATTTGCATAACTAATCACTAGAAGGGTGCACTCAGTAAAGTGGAGATCAGTGTTAGGCAACCTGAAAAGAATATACAGATGTAACACCTTTGTAATCATCAACATTTTGTGCATATTTTTCCTCATTAACTGTAAGGGGTTACAATTACATTTATTTTGTAATCTAATTACATGTAACTACTTGTTCCCCAACACTGCTAGTTGGCAATCCTTGTTGAAACCTAACAGCTGTTGATGATTTGCAGCCCGTACAGGCCGGTTAAAAGGAGTGAGGAATCAGCAGTCAGTATAGGTCATATATAGGTTATATATAGGTTTTTCAAGGTTTTCAAAAATTGTGTATCATGGCAACCATGAGAGGTCGTTCAGCATCCAGTAATAAATGTGTACAAAAAGAATTTAGGCTAATTGGTCCAGTAGTATGTGAGATAAGCTGTGGACAAGCTCCACACGAACACACACTAATGACTGCATGATGATGACGATAAAAATGTGATAATAAATAAATAAATGAACACTTTGTTATGACGGTTGATTCTCACAGTAGTTTAGACTTGGGACTTTGCCCATTAAATAGTGAGATGCTGCTAATATTAGTAGCAATTAGTGTAATTGTTAGAATTTGACACTTTATTTGACAAGACAAAGTCTGAACTGACAGAGAATTAAGCGTCTATCTGAGAAAGGAGGGTGTTAAATATTGGTAATATGATTTGGTGGAGTGCTGCTACACCTGGTGTTGGTGCAGATCTTGTTTAGGGATTTAACAGGGCTCAGATTGGCAGTGATGTGCTGTGCAGAGGTGATGAGGGGAAGAAAGCTGTGTTAATGCTCTGCTGTTACATTTCTTGGCAGATTACCAGCTCCGGACAAACTAAAGGGCACAGATGCTGCTAGACGAATGGATATTTTCTCTCTCTGTCTGTCTTCCTCTATCCTCTCCTCTCCTCTCTCTGTTCCTCCGGCTCCCTGTCTGCATCGGACAGTAAAGGACAAGCGCAGGAGGACAAATCCCCCCCCACACACACACACTCTGAATGGAAGCAAGACATCATCTCTTCCTGTGTTCTCGACTCAGACGGGAAAGGCTGTTGCACCACCTCTGACCTATGACTTTCTTTGGAAGGGTTTCTCAGGACTCGAGCAAAACGTTTTAATATGTGAATAATGAACTGATGACTTTGTGGCACCGTCTGGTTCTGGCAAGCTCCCATTTCCCCTCGTTTTTAATGTGATGTCCCTCGAGGTTAATTTAGAGCAGAATTTTGGGAACAAGACTTTTTTTTTTTTTACCAGATTTTCCTCAGAACGAGAAAACTTTGAAATGTTATTTGAATTTGAAGCATTATCTTTTTTTGGGTGCTTGGCTTGTCCAGTAGGACGTGTAGCTTTCTACTGTGTAACATGTAAACCAACAGATTACAGTATGTAGTGCCAATATACAGTAACTGTGATGGACCATTGTCAATTATTATGTCTCAAAGGGCCAAAATATTTCAGATGGGTGAAAAGTTTGTCATGTGCACCATCAGACGAGTTGCATGTTGCTCCATGCAGGATTTTAAAGGGATAGTTCAGATTATTTGAAATGTGAGGTACTTATTAATAGTCAGTGTTTAAAGATGCAGCAAGAGTACTGGTGTAAGAAGCAAAGCGAAGTACATCCCGGTTAATATTTTAATACTTTCAACTAATTTATTTTTCAGGTACTTAAATAATGAGAAATAAGGTTCATAGCTCACTGTGATTTCAAATCCATTTGAAATACAAAAGTAACGTTTACGTCAGAAAAACTTTGTGTTTTTAGTTTCTTTCAAAACTTGACAGTTTGAGCTGGGCCTAAAATTCTCTGTTGCATTAAGATGCCCTGAAATTTTGAGTTGTCTCAACTTTTTTTTTGACAGTGTATCTTCCTCTCTTGCTCAGCCAGACTCCATTGCCATTTTACTTTGCAGAGCATGGTAGCTGCTGGTGTATCACTGCCTCGATCTCTTATTTTATGTGTGTTAATGTGTGAATTTGGTGAGTCCAAACTAACCTTTTAAAACACCGAAGTCACACAATAACACAGACAAGCTAACAGATCAAGGCAGTGGGAGACAAGAAACTCCCGTGTTCTGCGAGGTAAAATTACTGACGTCGCCAATGTAGTCTGGCTGCTTTTGAAGAGAATGATATTTGGCTTATATAACTGCAATTTCCTGTTGGAAAAGGCTGTTTGACAGCAAAGTAAAGCAGTGAAAGTACTCCTGTAGGTAATTACACTCACTATGGA
>JAJHUR010107442.1:0-19026 GCA_027495735.1 Lutjanus campechanus
ATGAGAGACATATATATATATATATTACACACATTATATATATATATATATATATATATACACATATATATATATATATATATATACATATACATATATATGCCAAATAATGATGTATTTCTACAGTAGAAAGCAGCAACTATGATACTGGTCAGTGACATGAGACAAACAGAGGAGAAAGATTGCTTGATGATTGCTTGTTTTTACATGGTGCACAACCCTGGAGAGACTGAGTGAGAAAAATGAGTTGGTTGTGTGCACAGCACTAACTGTATTAATACAGAACAAAAGCAAAAGGCAGGACTTACTATTGTAGTACTTATGAAATAGAAATCGAGCATTAGAAATTTCTGCAATGGCTACTGCTGTATGCAGTACTTTTGTAGATACAAAAGAAGGGACATGGAGAGGAGAAACACATGAGAAAAGCAAAAGAGGAGAAAAACAAAGAAAGACCATGACAGGGGATGACAGGTGGACGTTCAAAGCCCTGAGAAGAAAACATGGAACATTCGGACAGGCTGTGAAGGACAGAGGAAGGGTGAATTGAATAAATAAAAGCAGAAATAAGGAAGGAAAAGGGGTTCTCTAGACAAAAGACGAAGGAAGGTGAGGTAGAATGAGAAAAAGCGAAACAGAGAAGAGTGTATATGTGAGAGCGTGCAATTGAGAGAGAGAGAGAGAGAGTCAGTGACAGGCCACATGGGGGAGAGGAAGGTGTGTGCAGCATGTCAATACAAATGCTAAGTCACTCAAGGGCTTCCATCCACATGAAATTTCAGCCTTGCTTCAGAGTCAGGCATTCATGAGAAAGATATAGAGAAAAGGGGTAGATTAAGAGGGAGAGGTAAAGGATATCAAACATATACATTTGACTGAGCTTATCACATAATCAAGTCACATTTTTGTCTCTTTTCATCAGCTATTCCCTGTGACATCAAACACCACTGTGCACTTTACCCGTCTCTTCAACATCCAGCTTCCTATTCTCCATTTCGTTCACACTCTTTCAAATATCAAAACAATGTCACATCTCCCTCTTTCACTATCTCTTTTTTTCTTCTGTTCACTCTGCCTGTCCATCTATTACTCCAGCAGCACCCGCAGTGTGGCTGCTGCAGCATCAATAATTGTTAGCTGCCTTGGCCCTTGGTTCCCTACAGGCATACTGGGAACTCTGGGTATTTATGAGGGTGTAATCTCCTACCTGGGTTGCACTCACATGTCCTCTCCCATCGCTGTGACCGGGTGACCCAGGGGATAGGTCGTTAGATGGACAGCTCTGAGCCTGCGACATGACAGCCGAGCCACATGAAATGACAGGGTTGCAAGTGGGATGAGAATTAGAGGGGGAGGGGGGAGGGGGGGACGACAGAGGACCCCTGACTGAAGACACACTATAGCAGCACCACAGGTTTGTGTAGGAGTAGCTTACAATATTGGGCACTATTTCTGTCAACAGTGGTTGTGTCCAGTGGTTCCCTGTGGCCCCTGTAGTAATCCTGTTTAATTTTCATTTATCATTTTTGTAGGTCAAAAGTGATTCTTATGCATGTTCTTATACTCCCCAATTGTAAATATGTGTAGCTTATAGACAGAATAAAAGAAATGTTTTAATAGTTCGACAACTAAAATGTGCGTCATAGCCTAAGTCTATGGCTCAGTGCCATTTCCTTTGAATTTGGCTGATGGCTTGTCTTGAGTGTCCCCAAGCTAGCAATGAGTGCCAAATCCAAGACTTGGAGGAAAATAAACATTTAATAGTTGCAGCTCCAGACAGATTTTTTTTTTTGGGCCAAAAATTGGTCTTTTCATAGTAAAGGTTGCTGACCCCTGACTCAGACAAATATCAGTGACAAATATTTTAATGTTTACTGTGATAGATTGTTTCATTGTTTTTTATAATGTACAACAATAAACGGTGGAAAAGGTCAGCTAATGTATTTACTGCTAGGACATAACTATGTATTTATGTAAATATAGTTTTCTAGTGTGTCTCAGAAAGAGGAAGGGAGGAGGTGACCAGATGAGGGGTAAAGGATACATCCGTACGCCGCCCGATCTGGAGCCGATGGCCAGGATCTTCTGCACTGGGTCAAAAGCCAAAGCTGTTGGCTGATAAGGAAAACCATGACGCACCGTCTGCAAGGAAAAAACAAAGAACAATATTTTGATGAAACAAGATGAACATTTTAGGATTAGAGGGTAATTGAATGATTTTATCATCTAATGATTCTGCCAGCCCCTACGACATTCTAGTGTGTGGTGAATCCAGCTGAAGCTTTATCATTTTGAAAAGATAAAAGTTCATTTTCTAAAACAGTGACCTTTAATTCTGATGAATAAATGGATGACTAAATGTTACTGTTTTCTAAATAAATGATTTAAAAATAACTAATGACGCCAAAGACATTGCATGGGGTGTTTACTTTTTATTGTCAGCAAACAGTTTCTTAACTGACAACAAATATTTGTAGGACTTTATTGGTTATAGACTGAGGCCATTAAAAAACTAAAGCTTTTATGGATTAAAAAAAAAGGTTGTCTCATGTCTGATATGCTAATTTGACTTCTGTTTAAAACTCCAGATTGCAGGTGAGTTAAAGCTATGTATTTACTTATACTACTGTAGACCACCACTACAACAAAAAGTGATAACTGTGAAAAACAAATGCATCATATTGTTGTAACATTTCTTTTAACTGAAAACATTAAAGATGCATCTGAATTTCAATGAACTGATAGCTTATTGAAATTCAAAAACTTAAAAACCTATACAAGGTCAACACTCTTCTATTAATAAAACATGAAAACTTCATCCTGCGTAATTAGCGAAGTAGCTGCAGCTTCTGTTAATGTTGTATCTGGATCGAACTGAGAGCAAACTAGCCTTAACATTCATATGCCAAGGCCTGACTAGGCAAAGCGGTACTGTCTCTCACACTCCCACTCTGAGGTGCTCTGCATTCCCTGCAGTCTGCCATTAGTCATGTTAAATTTCCCAGCAGTGTTTCACTTACACTTAGTTATCTGCTCTGAAGGGATGTAGAAGACATGGACATCACCAGTGTTGAATGGAAATGTTACAACAATATCACTGTTTTACCAGCAAACTGCAGAATGAGAACTTACTGTTTTAAAAGACAATTGTGTCAGATTTAAAGCCGTCTATCAATGAGCTTGCACATTGCAAATATGCCGTCTCGCCCTCCCCTTCCAAGCATATGGGAGAACCTACGGGACCACACGGGATGATGTGAGGTTTGTTGGGGCCTGTACCAAACAAACTGCTATGTAACTGCTTTTCTGTCACACATTTTTCCTTTTTCAAAAATTGCAGCCTGTGATTTGGATATTGCACTTGGCCATGAGGTGATTTTGATAATATTTCGATTTCGAATGGTGCAGCCCTACTTCAAAGTAACTATTGAGTAGGGCTGGGCGATATGGCTTAAAATTTATATTGCGGTATAATTTGAAGCATGTGCCGTAACAATATATATTGCGATATATTCTTTTGTTCTGTTTATATATGTCAAAATGACTGTTTCTGAACATACTCACATAGCAGATACGTTGCAGGAGAATAAACACTTCAAAATATATAGATAATATATAGAATGCCATTTTAAGAACATTTATTGTGCAAAACTGTAAAAAAAAAAACCAAAAAAAAAAACCTTTCAAGTAATTTTGAAGCTGTGTAACGAATCTTTCTCCAAACAATGTAACACAAAATTAAAAACAGTATTTTCGGAAAAGTTTACTATTTATATTTTTTATAAACATTTTATATTTATTCATTTATATAGTATTATTATTGTTAATAATAGTTTGTTTCTTTAATAAAATATTGTCCTCTGATGAGAAAAATCCTCACCTTTATTCAGCTCAGTCTATATAATGATAAAACAATGTTTCATTTTTTTTGTATTAATGCAGCAGGATCACTTACATCAGTGTCACTCTGACTGTTTACATCAGTGAGGATGTTTTAGACCACAGCAGACAACAAACTGCACACAGACACACACCGAGGAGATGAAGAGGAGAGACAACGTCTGGACTCTTCATCATGACTTATAATAATGCAGCGCAGTCACAAACGTTTTGTGGAGGAGATGAGCATCGTCAGTTTGGACTTTAGAAAGACCGATATTTTTATCTGTAGTGTTTAAACCACAGAACTGTACAGTAACATCAGGATTCATCATCAGTAAAGTTTTTATATCTGTCAGTGCTTCACGCACTCGCTCCATCTCCCTCCCTCCTCTCTGCAGCTCGTCTCTCCCCCCTCGCTGTTATGATTGATCGACATGAAATAATTAAGCATTTAAAAGTACATAAATCGGACTTGGAGTAAAAAAAATCACGCACCACAGACGTGCAAGTTAATAACATGATTCATGATCATTAAAGTTTTTTATATCAAGTCGTCACATCTGTCCATATTCACGCACTCTCTCTCTCTCTCTCTCCCTCTCTCTCTGCTCAGACTTATTTTAACTTTTAGGTGGAGCTGCAGCTCAATCAGCACTCGCTCATCTCCTTCCTCTGATACTTCTGTTTCTTTGCGCTGAGCCAGTCGCTTAAACAGACAAGCCTGTTTACATTGTCGGGAGACATAAGCTCGCGTCTTCGCAGCTGAGAGCTAATTCATTTCCAGCTGCTGATTCAAACTATTGATCAGGCCAATATAACAACATGCGTTAATGCGTGTTTAAAAAATTAGTGGCGGTATAAGGAATTTGCGTTAACTTTGACAGCCCTAGTAAAAAACAAACATTACAATTTCTTCCTGCTAACCTGATTACTTTTTTTATATCGCGGTAGGCCGGTATAGTCAAAATCTCTACCGTTGGCCAAATTCATATCGTTTCTACCGTAGCTATACCATTTATACCGCCCACCCCTACTATTGAGTGTCAAATTATATTTAATAGGTGAAAGAACAGTGAATGAGTGAACAAGGTAGTAATTTCAGACACAAAGAGTCTGGTAACCTCACATAATCCCTGCTCGCCTTCAGCCTGAGCAGAGGTCTAATCAGCCACCACTGAAAACACCTAAGATGAGTGGGTGTGCAGGGCCTTTCAGAAACTAATAAAGGCAACTTAATGCTGCACTACATAATGTACCCTTGTAGTCACTAAACTTGGTCAACATTAGTAGTAATGAAAGCCTCTGACTGTGCACTGCAAAGAGAAATGCCCATTAGCTCTCAGAGAAGGCCCATAACCATCATGGATGGATAATTTCATTTCATTTGAAAAATTCTTTAAAAAAACTCAGACAATAATAAACCTCCAGTTCTGAACCCACAATGAAGTCATCAGTGACTTGTTTGTTAATAATATAACACCCATTGTTGCCCAATCCCTCCACCCCACCTCATCGCCAGCACAAACACCTTTGTTTGGCTGCCTGAAGTGTTGTTAACAGAGGTTTTGTGTTGTCATTAATACTGCAGAGGGTTTAATTTAGAGAGATAGAATGACAGTCTGCGGATGAATTAAATGGTTATAAAACACAGAAAGGAATCACTCAGTGGTGATCAGACTCGACAGAGGAGAACGAGAAACAACACAGACTGAATCCCACTGCAACCACAGGACAGAGTGTGAGTGCTTGTGATGCATGTCTGCTGTAAGTGTGTATACCTTGCACATATTTCCAATCATATTCAGTAAGCAAGAGCTTCTGTGTGTGGCGTCTACATGGGCTGTGCCTAAATGTTTAATAATATTATTATTATTATTTACACATATTGCATATTTATGAGTGTATTAGAAGGTGCATGTCATGTTAAATTCACAATATGTTTATGGTAAAGGCGTGTGTTTGTGTGTTTATGTGTGTTTGTGTGCATGTACTGCTGCAGCATACCAATTAAGAGTACCTGACCTTCAGATGCACATACATCTATCATGTTACTAATACATACACAGCAGGGTTCCACAGCTACATGCAGGCCAACGAGTGCCTTGCATACAAATGTAGTAATAAACAATAATACAGATAACCTTTATGGAAGACATAAAAACAGCAAACCCAGGATCATACGGTGCACATCTATAATGAATCAACAGTCAATATGGAATTGAAAAGCCTAGCCTTGTTTTGATTAATACATTTGCAATGTTTCCTTTAATTTGCTGTGAATTCTGTTTTGAAAGTGCACAGTAGACCCAATTCCTCAGTTTAAGAACGCAATCACGCAGCAAACAGTAATTCCTGGAATTCTCAGATCACTTTTTATTTTCAGTAATGTCATTTGTTTTACTTCAAATAAGCTAAATATGAACAAACATGAAATCTTGGACATTGGCAATTTTGTAATGCTTGTTGTCCTCTTTCTCTTTTGCCAGCAATCTTCACACTGCAGTTCGAAGTGCAACAAACTGAACTTTAACCAAATCAAATGGTCCAAAAACATGATGCACATAAGGGCTCTTCCAGGTACTTGAGCTAGTCAGAATTATTACAATGAAAATATATGCTACTTTTATTTTATAACGCTTGAATATTAAAAATTATCTAAATAAATACATTTTTATTTTTTACATTTTATGACCATTCAATAACACTGAATAAATGTGCTAAGCACGTATCTAACTCTCTCACTATATTGGACCTGATGCATCTGGAAGGCATTAGCCTGTAACATTAAAGATATGCACCATGAACTCCAACACCACTACCCCAACATACATTCACATTTAAGCGATTCTGAAATTAAATGGCTTTACATTGTCATTCTCTTCCATCACTTAATGTAACTTAATGTCCTTGCATGAAACAGGATGACTTGATGTCGAGGTGCCTACACTTTAAGTGGTACAAAAGTCAAAGTGGTCAAAGTGACATACTCACTTGCTTTCCCCACCATTCCCCCCATTTATTGGAGAGGACAAAGAGGAAGGTCAAGTCTTTGAGTTGTCACACAATAAGTGTTTGAGCTCTTGGAAGCAAAGAGAACTGCCAATGATAGTGGCAATTTCAATTTGACACTCAAAAACCCTTCTTTGACTTTGACTGTGATCTAAAGGGTATTTTTATTAACCAGCCCAACTGTATAGGCAAATGATTCTGAGTAGAGGACTCACAATGTCAATATTAAATCAAAAATTTTTCAAAATGAGCTCAATTTCAACAATCGAAATCAAAGCCAGAATCGATGACTCTCTCTCACTACTTTTTTCCTCTCCAAAAAATAGGGATATCCAATACCACTTTTTTTTTTGTTAAAACAATACAATACTAGCATTTGATAGTAACGAAAGTATTGCACCTAAAAAAAAAAAAGTGCTTGTTGATATTCCTTATTCAGGAAGAATATAATGCCAGTGTCAGAGCACAAAACCAATGATTTGTTGATCTTACAAATTCAAGGCTCAACAGTCTAACAATAGCACAACCATCAGTGCTACAAACAAATATATTCACAGTCATCCTTGAGGTCTTACTACCAGGTCCCTTCAAGTTCTCCAGACCAGCCCTGGTGCACTGTTGCTGGGATACAGGAGAGCCACCCCCCACATATACATACAAGAGAGCCAAGAAGTGGATGAGAAACACATTTACTCTGGTGAATCTCAGAGCATCTCATGTATATTTCAAGGCCAAAGCCATAAAGCCATTTTGTGCCCTCTTTCAGTGAGAGTGTTTATATATGCAGTATATGTGTGGCCTATGTATGTGTGTGTGACCAGGTCCACCCATACCTCCAACCTCTATCTATCTATCTATCTATCTATCTATCTATCTATCTATCTATCTATACTAACACAATCCAATGTTATAGTGGTTTGCCATTGTCTAAAGTAGAGGTACCTGTTTTATTCAGTCAGTAACATTTTAAAGTCTGATTAGGTAGCTGTTTACAAATGTAAATGACCAACTTCTCATGTGATCAGTCCCCAGTCAGAAACGGTCCTAAAGTCAACAAGGAAAAATAAACACAAAGGAATTTCTTAATGTATATTCATTCTGTCGAAGCAGTCAAGATGTACATTTAGAAACGCAGTCAGCCGTGTAGCAACTGTTAACCTGCTGCAAGGGACCTGCGTTATGGCTGCCAGAGGCTGCATTACATCAACTCTGCTCTTCATCCACCTCCTCCCCTTTTCTCCTCTTCGTTTGTGTTGTTTTCTCTCCTCCACACATACACAACCATTACGCAAACATGCCTCATGTTCAATCAGATAACCCCACACAGACCTCCACACCTCCCCCCAAAAGACTAATACCACCTCATGCCACCCACCATCCTCTCTCTCTCCACACGGCGTTCAGCTGCAGAGCTGGTCTAGACCCCCGGTTCTATAAATAGCAAGCAGCACCCATGTCTACCACTGCTAGCAAATTGTGCATTGAGCACCAATATCTCCAAACACGGATCAACACAGTGAAATATGATGTTAAATTCTTAAATATATCTTCATGTGATTACAGCAGTTGTCTGTAACATCTACATGGGTATAGAAGTATACAAGCTAATAATAATTTAACACTAGTGAGTCGCAGCTCATTCAAGATCATGAAATCTTCCATATTTGCAGCTTGTAGTAATAAGAATATGCTCAGTCTAGGGGCTAGTTCTTTGTCACTAGGTTTTCCCTAGTGTGTCACCCAAAACACCACTTAATCCAGGCCAAGAGTATGAAATAAAGAACTGAGAGATGATTGATACACTTTCAGAGTTGCACCGATTGTTCAATTTAATCGATTAGTTGTCAATTACTAAGTTAATCACCAATGATTTTTTATAATCAAATGATTACTCTGAGTCATTTTTTTTCAAGTGTGAACCATTTTCTGGTTTCTTTACCCCTCTATGACAGTCAACTTAATATTTTTGTGGACAAAATAAACATCACCATCACTCTAAGCTGAAAAGTAATTTTATGTTACGTAAATTGACGTTTTATGGGCCAAACAACTCACCATTTAATTGAAAAGATAATTGACAGATTCATCAATAATGACAATAATCGTCAGTTACAGCCCTATATGCTTTTTACTTCATCTCCTTGCCGTAACAATGTATACAGGTATTCTAATTGTTGTGCAGTAACATTAACAGCTGGATGTTTGTGTCTAGTTGTGGTTTTCTGTTTCAGTGATGCGGAGATAACTCGTAATGAAAGAAAATACACTGCACAACCGTAGTCCATCACTTGACCAACCCACTGAAGCACACGGCTCTCTACTCAACAATACACCACCAACACGTGGGTTGGCTCAGAATTACCAGTTCTGAATAAACAGTTACTCTACAGTAGATTAAACATAGAAGCAACATATGGACAACAGTACTTAATAACACTAACTTATAACTTTGGGATCTTTTCTACATTGTGACCATATTGTAGTGAGTATTAGCACTCTATATCCTGTACTTTTCTTTTTTTTTTCCAATTCAATGTTAACATTTTCTTCACTTGCCCAGTCAGGCAAGTGGGTCAGAAATCTAGTTACCAAAGTCAATTTTTACTCGCTCCAGTACAAATTGTTTTATTTATTAGCAATTATCAAATAGCAAAGACTAAAGTTAATTGGCATGTTTAATCTAGGGCTGCAACATTAATAAAATACCCGAAAACAGTGAAAAATGTTAATCTCTGTTTTTCAAGGTCCAAGCTAAACATATGATTATATGAACAAGAGATTGCAATATTTATGGCAGTGTAGGATAATTGCTCCCTTGGTAGCTAAATCCACTTAAAGCTACCACAAAAGGCTGTTTTCTTGATTTCTTGTAAAAAAAAAAAAAAAAAAAAAAAACTACACCCACTACACTTACACTACACATAATTTAGTTATTTTTGAAGGCCTGGTCTAACGAGAAAAACAATGATTCTAAAAAGGTTGAGTTTCTCGTCATGTTATAGCCTTATTATATTTAAACTAAACTTTTATGTCCTCAATGTTGTGTCAGGTTTTCCCTGTGGTATCGAAAATGGCGTTGAACATCATCATTTTTCAAGGTATTGATCGTATCAAAGTTAGAAATTTCAGCATCATGATAACACTACTGTATAGAAATTCCCAATCCTCTTGTTAATGGTCTTGTTTGCTTATGTAGGTCAAATATCGGCATTTGTATTAAACTGAGACCTTTCCTAGCCATTTTAAAAACTCCTTGTAATAGCTTTACGTTGACACTGAGCTAAAGGAGCATGCTACTTTTTTAAGCCACCATCAATTGAGAAGGCAGTTTTTATTGCATGCATGTAATTCCCTTATGTTACCATTCAGCCTCTGTAGACAAGTAGTCAGCAAGTTCAAACTGGCTCGACTTAATGACTGACTCACTGCCCTTTCATATGACACACGGCACTACATGGCGACATCACTGCAGGACCTCAGCTGAGTACAAATGTTGAACTGGGATACGTGAGTAATGCACAGAGCAGACTCTACAGCCTGACCTTGATGGAGCTTGGAAACATTTATCTACACAACAACAAAATCACAAGGGAAGCACTGTGCACATATAGAGCAAGAATAAATAGAGGATGGGATGAAGAGGCCACTTGTAATATGCCGTTTGAAGCAAGAGCACTGACAAGTTGTAAATAATGCATAGTGAAAGTAGCATGTGTGGACAGCAGAGAAAAGCTAATGGAAAAGGGAATTTACTGTATATGAGAGACATATTTCTTTTAAAAATGGAAAAATATTTTAATCTCAACACAATAGTTCTTTAGTAATCATTGGAGGAAATGTGCCGAAATCTAATTTAGGCAGTAGACACATAAGCATAGATTACTTTAGCTAAGGAGGTAATCATATTGCAAACTACAATAAGTCTTCACTAAAAGCTAGGGCTTGGCAATAAGGACATAGTCAAATATCACAATGTTTTTGACCAAATGCTTTGATATTATCATAATATTCTTGGGATGCCTACTGGTGCTTTTACGAAATATCAACACAATGATACTTTTGATAAATAATCATCAGTAATGTGGAGAAACACTGGAACAGTCTGGTTCTGAAAATAACATCACTTCACTGTAATGCAGCCTTTAAAACCAGGAAAATACAACATCATTGTCATATGTAAGACAAATTAAGTCTCATATCATAATATCATTATAACATCAATATATAGCCCTGCCCTACTAGAAGCACACAGTCACAGTCCCGTATCAATAAAACTTTTTTGTTATTATAAATTCAGTTATTTCTGTATGGTAGACCGTTGCTATGTAGAACAAATCGTTGCTATGGACACAGTTCTGACCATAGACTCTGGAGGAACAATAAAATCACTGTTAGTTAAATTACTAAAATCATTTTAAAACGAATATTTTGTGTCAGATTATTGATTTTTTTTTTTATTCAAAACTATGTAACATAAGGAATAATGTACAGTAAACTGGTCGTTATTGTGAAATAAATCCAGGGACAGGATGATGCAGGACACTGACATTGTCTTACAAATAATTAGCGTTAAAAGTGAGCTAGCTTCAGACCTGCTTTCAGCAATGACTTCAAGTAGTAGCAGTAAGCAGTAAACCACAGCATATATAAAAGCAAGCCTAAATTACTTTATGATTAATTGTTTAGTCTGTTATGTTGAAATGGAAACGGTCACCTTTAAATTCCTTCCAGGGATCAGCCTGTCGGTCCTTTAGCTAACCGCACTCCATGGTCTAAGCTAACAACTTGACTTTAAGCTAGCTAGCTCTTGGCTGTTGACAAACGTTAAGCTAACTTTGCTCTCCGGTCTGTTTCTGTGGTGAAGAAGTTGAGAGACTCTTTTGTCCATCAGAAAAGCTTTTCTTTCGTATCTGTGGCAGTGAACATAAAAACAATGGCAGGCAGATAATTTGCGTTTAAATGCCTCTGTTTGACGTTTCTCGGCAGTTAACGGGCGGTTGGGCTCGTGCGCAGGGTCCACGCGAGTGCCGCATTGCAGAGGGCGGTGGATGAGCACGCGAGCTTGCGTACCGGCGCTAGTTTGAAAAAGTCCAATTTCTTCTGAGGTATCGATACCCTGGACGTATGATAAACGTGCTTACAACATTCATGCCATAGAGTGGGAAAACCGCGGACCTGGCAACCCTGTCCGAAGTGCCACAATGCAACACTCTCTTAAAGAGACAGGCCTTAACCTGTACAAAACAACGTTACAGTAGTAACTTATAGTCACTTCAGATAAGGATGGTTGATAGTACCAAGCTTTTAAATGTGATACAATACCAATACTTTTGGTCACAATTTGACCAGCACCAACACTGATGTTTTAGTGATTGTGCCAAATCATAACAAGGTTGTCTCAGGGTACGTTTCAAATTGAGCAGGTCTAGACTGTGCTCTTCAGAAACCTCACCAAGAGCAAGCACTGAGGCGACTGTGGCGAGGAAAAACCTCCTTTGAACAGTTCAGAGACCTTGAGCGGATCCAGGCTTTTTATGGAGGCCATCCCTGCCAGAACCACAGAGAGAGCAAATATGACAAATATTACAAACGCTAATATGAGTACATTTGAATAAAATAAAAAATCTATATACATTTTACCTTACTTCACGGAAATACTATAATATTGATTTTAAAATAAAAAAATGTTTGTGTTCAGCCTCCCTGTGACTTTCAGGGTGTGTGGTTTTTGAATGAGATGATGCTTTCTCAGAACCACAAACTGTACTCTGGACTCATGTTTTAACCCTTGATCCTATCCCTATGATCACTGTCTTTGAAGATACTGTATAAATCTGCCTTGATTTGAATGGCTACATTTAGAACTATTATTGGAGGCTGGTTGTAAAAGTAAAATATTTACAGTAATTTTAAAACGGATACTGTATTACTGAAAACAAAAACGGGGATCCATGACCTGTATTTAAAATTCAATGCTTGAAGCACTTTGCACGTCTGGCTATGTGCCTCTACTCCATCTGTGTAAGAGCACAAACCAAGCAACAATTTTTAGATTTAAAGGCGAAAAAACTCAGTTGTGAAATGGTTGTTAAAGGTCAGACGGTAGCAGGGAGAAAGGGAAAATATGAAGTGTTCAAAAACAATCATAGGCTACACAGTAAAAACTACTAAAGCAAAGAAGCTGATCTTTTGTTTCGCTCAATGAAAGCAACGTTTCAGTCATGTCAACATCTGTCAAAGGTCAATGACAAAACTACTGCAATATCACTTCAATTTTAGTGGACAGTGGTCATAATTTGTGAATTAGAATTTGGTCATTTAAGGCTCACAGACGGATACAGTGTTTTTAATTACATACAAACATGCTGTGTTTATCAAAGCTTCTGTCTCCTTGCATTACTCTCTGGGCATATTTACATTCAGTTTGTCTTTGTGTGTGTTATATGTTGCCTGTCTGCATACAAATTGTGCCTCAGCATCACCCAGGTGTTTTAGCACCTGTCCCTTCAGGGTAAATGTCAGGATAAGAGACTGTAGTGCAGTGAAAAGTAGAGTATTCCCATCACATACATCTATTCCAATTTACAGAGACTTTACAGAGTCAGAGGGCCCATCAAACAAACAAAGATACACACGGCTTCCCCCCGCCAGTGTTTGAAGGGAGATATTTTGAGGTTGCTCTAAAATTCCTTTGATCTAGACGGGAGCAGCCGAAAATAAAGAGGCAAATCTGAACGTGGGTAGGAGAGAAGACGTTTGGGGGCGGAGTGTAAGATGAGATCAGGGGTTTCTGAATGTGAAACAAGGGTTGAAACACACAGTGGTTACACAACACAGCACGATCCAGTTCATCCCATCATTATTGAGATATCAATCAGGTCTGCCTCAGGACCTCGGGTCCAGGGCAATTCTTTTTTTGGTCCATGAAATAGCAAACAACTAATGAGTGTACATTATCCAAACCTGCACTGCAAGTACAGTCTTTTGGTTGCACTTCTAATATGTTTACATGCATACCAATTTTGCACTATTATTCAGAATATGGCGATGTTTTGAATTTGATACAGGTCATATAAACGGCATATTCTGTTTGGAAATTCTAAATTAGACCTTTTCCTGAGTGGAGCATATTCTTACATTAAGACGTGGGAAACATCAGTATCATTCTGGCTTAGGAGCATTTTTTCGACATGTATACGGCATATTGAGAATATGTTTCTCAATAGGGTGTTTGTTTGTTTTTTACCACCATTTGTGAATCACAGTCCCTTGTCTGTTTACGGTCTTTTTTTTTCATGAAGTGTCCAAGACAACTGATAGACAGGGGATTTGCATTGCAAATGTGGGTTAAATGGTAGATTCACTTTTAAAGCTGCTTAAACATATTTCTTTTACTCATATTTTAACTAATATATCACTTCAATGAGTTGATATAGCCAACATATTAGCAAAAATTGGCTGTTACATCCAGCAGACATGAAGCAACATTAGCATTCATTTGTGGAGTTGGTGTCAGTCCCATAGTCACTCTGCTTTTAGCTCTGGTTTTGGTCTCCACAGACTCCTGTGGGGAATATCTGGCTCTTTTGCTGCTATATGCTGCATTATGTTCACCAGCTAGTTTCTAACTTTTTCTGTCTGTCGTTTGATGCTGGGCAGGTAACGTACAGTGGGGTTGGGAGACTTTTTGCTGTAAACTGCATCTCAACACTGATTGTGAGAGTGAACAAAAACATTACAGATGCAAGCTGTAAAACCACAATCAAGAGCTGCAAAATGCTACAACTCTGCAGAATTGGGGGAAACATCAGAGACATTCAGTACTTTTATCTGTTGGTTTAACAAGCTCACTGTAAAAGACAGAAATCATCATGTGAATGTAACAAAGAAAATGTTCTTTTTGCAACAAATCCTACGAAAAGCAGCAGCTTGGCTTTTTCAGGACACATTCTTACCCGTTTTTATCGTGCAAGATTGCAACTCTATTAGGCATTATTTATAGATTCTATTCCACCTCACCTCCTCGGCATCGTGATTTCTTGTGCATGTTACTGTGTGTTATTTAATGTAAAACAAACTGCTCCAACAAATTGCCCCTTGTGGAATTAATAAAGATGTACTGAATTGAACTGAATTGAATTAATAATTCTCTGTGCATTTGTTATAAAAGTAGAGCAGCTTTGAGCTTTTGTTTTCCATCACATGATAAAAATTTAGATCAGTAACTTAATATATATGGGAAAAAATGCGCTTAATTGATTTTCAGCACTGTCCTATTTATTTTAATTGGTGACAACCATCTAGTTTCTCCAGCCAGACCCAGAAATATAAGCCAACTAGAAAGATTTTGCTGTTCCACACTCAGAGTTTTGTTTATTCTTTCTGTGAAAAAAGTCACAGAAGGTAATGGGAAAGTCATTACCTGTTTGCCTAAAAACATACTAAATAATTTAAACAGTGAGAATCAATATGGCAGAATGTGCAAATAAAAAATATGTCAGCAACAGGAACTGGCTTCATTGACAGAAAATACGGAGAAAAACACCCACACTGCTTCATTGAGACGTATCTGAACCACCACAGGAATGACTGCGTGGCACCAAGATTTTAGAAAGAAAACAAAAACTCTTTATAGCAAATGCAGGTGTGCTGTAACAAACAAGTATAAGAATGAGGTTTTGACATTAAAAACTATCCTCAGTAGGGGGGGTTTTTCCCCAACGTCGTTCACATTGAATAAAGTGATTCGAGGTTTCCAGGGTGTGATTCTTTATCATGCTGGAGAGCCAAAGGATGAAGGGACTTTCATTCATCACTGAGGCTGAAGCTGATCTAATAAGCAGCGCTCCCTCCATGCACTTGCTGCACAACACACACATGCACACACACAGGCACACAGAGCAGCACACGGATGTGAACAGGGTGAGAATGCGGTGTGAGAGCTCAGAAGTATGAAAAGGAATGAATGAGCCTGGATAAGCTTCCCTCCCTGCTGACTGTAGTGGGCTCATTTGTATGAGAGCTGCAGACTACACAGTGTTATGTGTGTGTGGCCAGAGGGAGTGGGGGGAGAGACACGTGTGTGTTTATATGTTTGCCGTGTCTGTGAGTTGTATGTATTTATACTGAATCAAAGTATACTGTATGATTAACCACACAGACACAGACTCATGAAAAACACCACAGTTAGGTGCAGTCATATTTTATCTGGCAGCATTTAACACAAGTCTCCAAGGGGTCAAATGTGATGCATGTTAAGTGTGTGCCTCTTCAGATGAAAGCGTGGGCTTAACAACCACATATACATAATTTCTATTATATAAGCGCGAAGCAATCCCTCCTCTCTTGTTTACATGTCAGTATGTGGAGGAGGTGATGGTTGTGCTTGTATGCTGCAGCCGTGGGGTCAGAAATCATCTATGTGTGGACGTAATGTATGGTTTAACCTTTTAACCACAGCAGCCGACATGTCAGTGAATCGGTCATGGCATCAGCATCGTGCCTCAGGCTGGATAGTGAAGGAAATAGTGGCGTGTTACTACCAAAGACACTGGACTGTAATGTGTCTCTCTGAAGAACCCACATTCACACATGGCTGTTTTTTCAAAATAAAAGTTTGTTGTTTTTAGGTACATTTCCAGATAGTCTTTTTTTTTATATACAGGATGCATAGCTGCTTACATTTTTCCAACAATAAATTTAAAACTGATTAGGATATTATGCCTGTGAGCTAATGTGGTTAGCTTGAGTGATTAGCTTGCGCACTATCATGGCACTGTGGTCTGACATGCTGCATGTTAATTGGATGAATTAATTAGAAATTAATCAAATCTAAAATAAATGAAAAACAAAGAAAATTGGAAACATAAATGTTTCCTTCCGATTTTGGTCTCCTGAGAATTCACATGACAAAACAAGAGTTTAAATTCATAGCTGATCCGTTTGTATGTCTGCAGGATTGATTCTGTCTGTGATTGGTTTGTTGCTGAACTGGATGCTCCACTTAGCATAAAGCTGGCTAGTTTACACGTCCATACAAGGATGTATGTGGTGGCTCCTTTGTTTACATCTGAACTTTGGCACTTTGTTTGTTTCCTTGTCGAATTCTTCAAAGTTTGCATTAAACGTGTTGCAACAACAGCAGTTTTAAGACAGAACTTTATTAAAGGGATAGTTCAGATTGTTTGAAGAGGGGTTATTTGAGGCATTTATAGCATGAACTTGGTGTTTTTCAAGGGTTAAACATGAATCCACTGAGTTAAAAATGTGTTTTCTTTGTCAGTTAAGCAAAACTTCATGTGTAAAATGCTGAAACACTGTCAATTTAAAAAAAAAAAAATCAAAATAGAGACCTTTGACATCAGAGGGGATTCAGACTAGTCACAAAGATTAGATGACCTTCAAGTTCTTGACATGTTAAACACGCCTCTCTTTACCTTGTTCACTGGGTATATCGAGGCTACTGACAGAGTTGTTGACAAGTTGACGCAATACTGTATTTTGATATGTGTGGTGGTTACAACACAGACATTCATCACAGAGTAAACAACACTAGGAGTTCATTTTATTCATTCTGATAATGCAATATAGTGATTAAGATTTCAGTTTCACCAAATATATGTACCAAAATGGATTTTAATTATTCACTAAATCTAGACTTGAAATCAATAGCTGTGACTAAAAAGAATAATGTGCTTCCTAATTGCTTTTATTTTCTGAGAAAATAGGAGAAAACATTACACATGACAATGAACTCAGTACAAGAAGCGTCTCTCTGAATCTTGCTATCTCATATTGCACATGGCAGAATGTATTTATGCAAAATGAGATAATTCACATAGCAGCTATTTATTGTTAACCATGAGTCTGTGAAGACAACATTTTAATGCTATATTTTGATTACTGAAGATGCATGAATACAATGCTGCAACACTAGAAATTAATTACATCCTGAATAAACTACCTCTTGGAATCTTGTTGGCACTTTTATAATTAAATCTTCAAAAAGAAAAAATGACTTTATTTTACGGTACACTAATAAGATGTAACAATCTGTACTTTGTATAAAATTAGATAAAAACTAGAAATGATATGTACTTTATTAAACAGTATTAGACCCTTTATTAGACTCTTATTAAACTCTATCAGGGGTAATTAGGGACATATTTCATAGTTTATGGTGCAGTTCTGTAATTAGCCCCTAATTATCCCCTGATAAAGTTTAATAAAGGCCTAATAAAGGTTCTAATACTGTCTAATAAAGAACATGTTATTTCTAGTTTTCATCTATTTTGATACAAGGTACAGCTTGTTACAACTTTAGTGTACTATAAAATAAAATGTCATCAAAAAAATGCCATTAAGGAACTCTGAATCCTGAGTTTCTTTATTAAAAACAAAAACAAATAAACAACAATAACAACAGAAAACAACTGAAGTCTGAGTTCTACATACACCTTTTAGATACTTTTAAAGAGACATCCAGTAGATGAGGTTTGTCAAGTGCTTGAGAGCAGCACTTAAGAGCAGAGGGATCCACAAACCACTCAGAGAGGCCGGGAAGAAACCGTGTGTTGGTTTAAAGCTTCGCAGCACTACAGTTCCAAGTGGACTGTTTTCAATAACTCAGCAGTCTTAGTCATGCACTAAAACACTGTGTTTGCATTGCTTCTGCTCATATTTTCTCCCACAGTTAAGTGCACAGAAAGGGCAATAAATGTGTGAAAGTGCGCATTACTGAGGTAGATGTTTCTCTGTAAGTAGCTCAACGACGGACAAAGTGAAAGGACGGAGGAACATCAGGAGATGGTTGATGCTGGGTTCAGCCCAGTAATGGCCTGACCTGACGAGACACGGGCCTCCAAGAATGAAAAAAGGCCAGTGTGTCAGAATGCCTTCCTTCGCTGAGTATGATAAATTCCACAACATGTTCTGTGGCATTGACCACTAGGAGCACAGGTTACTCTTCCACGCAAAACTGTAATAATGGTGGAGCAGAGAAGAATGATGTTGGTGCTGTGAGGTGGAACTGTGAAACAGAAGAAAGGTCACAGTCTTTTTTTTTTTTTTTTAAATACAAGAAAGCCGGTATCACACACACACACTCACACACACACACACACACACCTGTCTCTT
>JAJHUR010107443.1:0-31733 GCA_027495735.1 Lutjanus campechanus
GATTGATAACCAATCAGATAGTGTTATGGGCATTGAGCGATACTACAGAGTATAATATTACTGTGCTGTATGGTGTTTAATGAGCAGTTATGATGTGTTAGTATTTTATAATACAATAGAGCAATGATTCTCAAAATTTTACACCACCTCAGAAAATATTAGTATCTCCAAGTATCACCATTTTGACTGAAGTTAAAATCCAGAAGCATAGGCTTAAACTACTCAGCTACAGAAGGTTCATACTGTTCTTTAGCTCGTAACTAATCAAAGATGATGTATGCTTGCACTGCATGCATGGACTTGACTATGTGGCAGGCTGATATTGAAACAAAATATTACAGGAAAGACAAAACTTTTTCCAGTTTTTTTTAGTATTTTGAGTATATGTTTTATATTAATTTATTTCATTTTTAAAATTTTAGGAGGTTCCTCAGTGTACCACTGGAAGGAGCTCAAGTATCAGTTTGAGAATCAAGGCAGTAGAGTATAGAAATGTGAAAAGTTTTACAAAAATGTTTTTTTTTTCTAACAAGGAAATCAATTAGCTGTGCATTTTAAGAGACATGTCTTTTATTTTATGTATTTACTATTGCTCTTTAAACAAAACAAAAGTATATGTGTACATGTTTACATGTGTCTTTCTTTAGTGCGCTCACTTGACTGCAATGTGAAACCAAAAACTAACAACTTTGTCAACCCAGCAACCCACTATCAACAGATACCCTATACCTTTATATGGGAATTGATATTGGGAGAGAAAAAGTTAGATTTGCATCCCCAGTTTGTCTTTTTAAATAGTTACATCCTTAAAAAGAATTAAGGTCAATCATTCAGGAATTGATATTGCCTGATCTGACTTTTTGATGCAAAGTAAGATATGATTGACGTTGGGATGTCACTGTACAAATAGAGTGGGACTTCAGATGTGAAATATATAAGGTTTTATAGCTAGATTGTGATGCATCCATGCTATCCTCTCAAAAAACACAAGGTGCTTTGGCAGGCCTCTTCCAGATGGATTTGTCTAGCAAAGGTCCTCTGTACCTCTGACTCTGCTTGTTTTTACGAAAGATGATGAAACATGAGATCGGCTCCAGTGAAACCCCAGAGAAACACGTGGCCCTAGAAGAGAAATCAGGTCACGTACAAGAAATGGTAGAGCTGCGCAAAGTATGACTGGCAGAGACCCACGGGCACGACATGGGGAAGGTAACTGGCATGTGTATCCTCAAAACAAAGGATGTCTGAAAAAGGGAATTTTAGGGCAATCAAGACGTAGAAGCCTCAAGGACCCATGTGAAATCCACAGCCGAAAATAATCCAGACAGGAGGCAGTGGTGCAGCTGGGAAAACAGTACAGGGATGACAGGGACAAATAGAGACATTTTTCACCAAACTCTGAGTCACATTCAGGAGACCAAAGACAAACTTATTCAGCCGCTCTTCTCCCACGTCTCTGATCTCTTACACACACACCAGAGCTGGCAAGTGCTACAGTCTACCTTTATAAGTAAATTCATGAGATCAGATTATAAGTGTTACGATCATGGTATAGCTGTGACATTATGTACTTACTTCTGAATCAGCGGTACTCTGTCCTGCTCTCCATCTCTTTATCTTATGTTTGGGTTGTCTCACTGTATAATTCTGACCACTTTCAACATACTTTAAACACCCACTCATTCTCTAAAGATGTATTAAAGATAAAACATAAATTGAAAGACGATTTAGCTTCTTTTGCACTCATTATTCAGCTACTCAGAGGTGAAATGAAAAAGAGCAGCTTTCTGTTGTTCAGAGAGTTTACTCTCATTTATTTTTTATATATCTTTGGGTTCATCTCAAAGCAGTGTTGCTCCAGTTTAATTTAATTAGGTAGGTTGATATGAATATTCATTTATTACTATAATAAACCCTAATGATAAAATTATTCACCGTTTTGTCATGAAAAGAGGGATCATTTGGCAGCTCCTGTCTTATTTGTCAGATTTCATTGAGGAAAAAAATTAACACCATGTTTTTTTTGTCTTGATTAACAGTGTATAAATGGAGTATGCTTAATTTGTTAAACTTCAGCATGACTGTTTTGTACATGAAGCCCATGAATAGAACAAGCAGTCCTGTTGTAAGAGGGGTGACAAAATTTCAATATTAAATTGAAAATTGATCTAAATGAGCTTTCAGTTTCTGTAATCAAACTCGAAGGCAGAATCTGTGTTTCTCCCAGTATCTACTTATGGCATACAGGATGTGTCCGATCTTTTTAAAGAAGAATTTGAAAAGAAAAATTACAGTTGTCATTGCAAAAACGATCTGATGATCTTCACAAATCAAGACTTCATAGTCTAACAATAGCATAGCCAGTGCAAAAAAATTAAAGAAAGAAATCGACAGATCAGATCAAATTGTGATTGTTAATTTGGATCATTGTGACACCCCTGTGTTGTAGGTTGAACTATAATGGAATTGTTTTGGATGGGCAGTGCCGAGGTATGATATCTAGGGATCCATGATAATATTGGATAATATTGACTGGCTGATAAGATGACGTTTTAATTATGCGCATGTGACGCAAGTATGTCTGCAGTGTGGAGGTGGAGACAAACACGCACCAGTGAAAACGAAAAGCCTGTCTGCACTAGTTTTTTCCAGTAAATGTGTACATTTTGAAAAGTATTGTAATGTCTGCATCCACTAGTGGGTCATCCCAATAAGAGGAGGCATAATAACATGTCAGAGACTTGATGTTGATCCAGAAGCACATTTCCAGAAATGTTAAACTGTTCCTTTAAGTTGCAGTGCACTGAGCTCTCTCAGCCATTGTTAACTTGTTTAATTTAAGAGGTAGAACACTGTAAGAATAAATTAGCCTATTCCATCATATTTCATGTAATAGATTTTATAATCATCCGGATTGAATCACATAACAAGTGTGATGTTTATCTTGTATGTAATAGGGGTGGTAGTCACCAGATGCCTCATGATACAATGTTAGTTTGTTTGTGTGACTTCTGTGAACACAACGCAAACTAACTGATGGAGGCAGTGGGAGACCTGCAACTTCTGTCTCTACGCGGAAAAAATACTGATTTTGGCCATGAAGTTTGGTGGCTTGGAGAGAGCGATCTTAGGTTCATATAACAGTATTTTCCCATTTTGTTGCTGACTCTGTCAATATGTTATTTAGTTTTTGTGCTGGTACCCGACCACCATCTGCTGTAGCTAAAACTACGCTACAATATTGTTGCGATTTTTAAACATTTTGTGATAACAATGAATAACATAAATTGCAATATATATTACATTTTATTACCCTTTTTCAACTGCAGATGATGTCCCCAAAGGAAAACTTTATCTGCCATTTTGACATGTTTTACTTGATAAGATAAAGTTTTCAGTCTATTTATGTCACTTCAGTCATTTTTTGTTGAGCAAAATAGGATTGTCAAGCAGAGGAACTGACCAACACTGTCATGAAAACCTTCCGATCGTGTTGACCTTGACTTCTGCTGACCTCTTGAGAAAAAAAAAGTTGGCGCTATCTAATGGACTGGAAAAAAACAACAAAAAAACAATTGATTTATTATTCTAGTACCAAAAACTTGAATTTGCATATGCAATATTAATAATTTATGTAATAAAAGATTGATACTTGGCGTCTGTGTATCGATGCAATATTGCCACGCAAAATATTGTGATACTGTACTGTATTGATTTTCCCCCTGAACATTATAGTAGAGTCAGTCATTGTATACTGCAAAACACATTCTTCTGGCTGCAAGAATTACCCACCATTTGATCCACAATGAAATGTGTTCCTTTACATCATTTCTCAATGTTCTACATTCATAAACTATTCTCTCCCAAGTCTCAGTTCTTGACACCATTCAGGCTCAGAGGGGATGAGCCCTACACACAGAATAGCTAATACAGCTACTACCAGCTCAGAAATAGAGGAGTAATACCAGAATCCCTGTCTTGTCATTTCTCACAGGCTTAGTCTGGCTTTTATCTTTGATGTACACTGTATCCTGGTGTAATGCAGCATTCATGTCTCTTTATCCACTGTGTACCTGGGCTGACTCAGCAACAGAACATTTCTCAGTGAGATGAGGTTGTAGTTTTGATAAGGAAAATAACTTGAAGGACATTCTTTTGCCAAACACAACATGTCCCAGGAACAGCCTTGCAAACAGTAATCGGTGACCTCAAGGCAAGTTAAGGATGAAGAGAGAGAAAACCTGGCCTCAGGGTCGGTCATGCCTTCTCTCCGGATCATCAGGAGTCAGTATCTCCACCGCTTGTACCATGGAAAATGTTTTTTAGCAGCCCATCACTTTCAAATACAAAAGCTCTTTGCAACTTTTATCAGAATAAAATAATTTATATTCTCTTGACAGGAAAGCAATTCTGTGTGATTGTCAGACAGACTGTTGTATTTCAAACTGGAATAATCTGTTTGTAATAATGAGCATTCAACACCATGTCCAAAATGAATGACATAGATCAAATGAATGAACTGGAGTGATGGCTCTCTTCTCTCAACTGGCTCTGTTTTTTTCACCCCCCTGAAAAAAAGATGTTAAAGGGATAGTTTGGATTATTTAACGTGGGGTTGTATGAGGTTCATGTCAGTGTGTTACCTAAAGTACACGGTGGTCGGCACGGCCGTAGCACAGAGGGGAACCAGCATGGAAGCTAAACAAAGGTCCACCTAAAAAAAATTAGGATCACTTTAAGTGTATGCTATAATGATAATATCTTCACTGCTTTACTTTGCTGTCAGACAGCTTTTTCTGACAGGAAACTGCCATTATACAAGCCAAATATCGCTCTCTCCAAACCAAACCCAACCAAAACTCCATAGACAAAATCATTCTGCTGACCCTGCCCGCAGCAGGACATTGCTTAGCTTCCGTGATGGTACTCCTCTCTGCTTACCCAAACTGGGGGCGTACTGACTGCCATCTAATGTAGTTAATACACTTAGTATAGATAAAGATCTCATACAACCCACTTCAAATGGTCCGAACTATCCCTTTCACAGGATATAATCATGAACACTTAATTGAATGAAAAAAGTACAAACAAGAAGGCAAATAACAGTCATATTTACTGCAAGGTTTACACTCAGTGTAATAAAATGCTCATTTGGAATAGTTGTAAATGTAATTTTTTCATAATTTATTGTAACTCCAAACAAAAATAATTTCTACAAAAAATATTCAAATAATGTCATATAATATTGATACGTGGATGATATCTTTTCTCTCTCTCTTTTTAGATTTCTCATAAGTTAAATTCTGTTAAATTCTGCTTCCTGAATACTGTGTGAAGATTAAATCTCGCTAAGTGTGGCAACAATCACTCATTCCTATAACAACCATAATAGTGACTATTTTTTTTTATAATTTGTAACCCCCTTGATATTATATAATATGTATAATCTCAGCGACTGTTAGTGGGCACATTAGATACAATGACTGAAGATATAATTTTTAAAAAATGCAGCAGAAATAGAATAAATGTCAAATCAAGTCTCATCTTTTGAGAAGAAATGAAA
Source organism: Lutjanus campechanus (assembly GCA_027495735.1). NCBI lineage: Eukaryota > Metazoa > Chordata > Actinopteri > Lutjaniformes > Lutjanidae > Lutjanus > Lutjanus campechanus. Next base: position 5,564 of record JAJHUR010107443.1, read on the forward strand.
CCTGGTTAATACACTATTTAGGCCTCAGCAGCAGGATCAAAATGCGCACCTCGCCTCCCGACCCGTCCGTCGTCGTGTCGACATGTCTGAGTCTGACCACACTCGCACGTTGGCCTTCAGTCTAATGGAGGCGAGATCCTTAATTCAACTCAAGAAAAAACAAAACAAAAAAAGAAAAGGTCCTTGTGGTTACAACAGCCATTCCCTTTGAAGTGAAACAGTGGTGATTTAAGTGTTTTGTTTATGCTTTTTGGTTTGATGCACGTTGCTCCAGCCCAGGAATAAAGGGAACAGTGGTTGGTATGATTTTTTTCCCCCTTCGTCTGCATCTCTATTCTCTGAGGTCGCTCCCCTTGTTTTCTTCTGTTTGTCCTTCTCACACCTGAGCACACACTCAGTATCGTAACAGTCCTGTGAGGTGTGTGTGTATATGTGTTTGGGGCTAGTTAGTGTTATGTGAGTGTGTGCGCTTTTGTGCAGCCGTGTGTGTTCATCGGGTCCATGACTGGGGTCGGCCCCGTACCCACTCTGGGTCACCCGTCGCCTCACTTTCACACACATATACACACACTCCTTGGTCTGAGGGGGGATTTCGTGGCTCAGTGGGGAGTTAACGTGGCCAGCAGGTGGGCTAGCAGAGTGCAGAGCAGCAGGGTGGCCGTGGTAGGGTGCAGGGAAGAGGCGGCGTTGCAGTCTTTGCCCGCCTCACAGCGGGAGTGTTGGCACAGTACCCCCTTAAACTCTGGAGGACAGATGCACTTCTGGTTCTGGTAGCATGTTCCTCCATTCTGGCACAGGAGCATCTCCTCATCGCAAACATTGGCTGTGAGAAAGAGCAGCAAAGGGAGAAGTAGAGGGAAAGAGGGAGAGTGATGGAATTGCAGAGGTAAGGCGAACGAGAGATAGAGGAGTTGTGAATAAAGAGGGCACAGCAAAGTGACAGAGTGACAGGTGGTAAAAGGATAGTGGTGGAGTAAAGTGCACAAAGATGGGAGAAAGACGTATTGGCAAAGAGAAAGACAGGTGAGGCGAGATAGGGAAGGGCAATGTTAGAAAAAACATGATGGGAAACAGAGATACAGGGGGAGGAGAAGAATTCAGGGCAGAAAGAACAAAGTAGAAAAGAAAGCAGGAGGAAGGAAAGAGGAAAGATAAATTCTCTACACTTTGCCTCAGGGACAACAACAGGTAACACCTGCCTTTTTTTGTTTCTGCAGTCCTTTTCTCTGTCTGTTTTTCTTGAGCCTGCACTTTCTCAGGGTCAAGTTTAAACCATTGTCTCAAACACAGCAGAAAATACTCAGCGTGTGTGATATTTCTTAAGTAATGATTGGAGGAACAAATAGCATAATTAAAATGCTATAAAAGGCATTAGGAGAAACATGGAGGTAGTTTTAGCGCACAAGATACTTGACCTAAAAATGTTCTGAGAGGAAACCGAGGATCAGGCTTCCATGACAGGAAATAATTACACAAGGTAATGTTTTTTATCACACCAAAGAATATTGGCTTGGTTGTATGTGAGTATTTGGAGTAAGATGTCAAATTTAAAACATATTGTACTACTATTTACTACAATATGTCCCATATAATAAATAAACCCACCGTCAAAATGCATGCCTGTGGAGGTTTAATAGATGTATGTGTGTGTTCGTGTAGGTGGGGCCCCTGACTAGATGTTAGATGGCAGAGGAAGGCGATTCCCTGTAATGGGGTTAAGGAGTGACAGGGTCATCAATTAAAGGAGCAGCTGATGCTGCTAATGAGCTACATGATCTATTCCCATGGGAGTAAAGAAAACGTTGGGGATATACAAGCTAAGCGGCACAGCGCACTCACAAAGGTCCTGGAAGGTTACAACATTTTTTCATCCCTGGATTTTTTGACATGAACCCACCAAAACATCAGTCTCCTTATACTCACCGTAACAGCCTTGTTTCCAGTAGTATCCCGGCAGACAGTCATCACACTTGGGCCCTGTGGCGCCATCTTTACACTGGCAGAAGCCTGTGCCGTTACACCGGTCATGAACGGAACCCATCTGGTTGCAGTTGCACTCTGAAAGACGAGCATGGTGGAGGAAAAAGAGATGTTATTTTAAAAATTCTTAACTCTCGTGATAACTTTTGGGATTTGACCAGGAGTTGAACTAAAGGGATAGTCCATATTATTAGAAGTGGAGTTTTGTGCAGCAGAGAGGGGCACCAGCATGGAAGCATTTTTATCATGTTATAACAGCTATTGTATTCCAGTCATTTTTCACTCAAAAAACAAAGTGTCCCAATGTCTCCAAGACACTTTTAAAACAATTTTTCAATAACTTCACTGTCAACGATAAAAAAACAACACCTACAGTATCATACAGTACTGGGAAAACACTCCTCCTCCTCTGCCATCTAAACAGAACAATACAATGACAGATGTCCTGTGTCAGAAAGTACTGTATATATCAGATGTTGTTTGGGAAACTAATCCCATCTAAATAGGACTGGAAGTTCTTTGATCACAGAGTATCTGCTTTCACAGGCAGGTAGGATAAGTGTAGGGAACATTGTGGTGATTTGAACAATGAGGATGATACAGAAGTGTTTTTGTTGCGCTGTATAAAGAAACAAACTTAAGTTTACTCTGTTGAAATGAGGGCTGAACAATATGCATAATATCTGTAGCACCACAGTGCTTCATTTGTGTATGTTGTGACACATTTTCCATTTATCAAAAAACATTTTAGCTCATGCCATTTGGAATTGCACTTGATCATATTGCAGTGCTATTTCAATTAATTGTTCAGCTTTAGTTGAAATTTTCATGATTCAGGTGGTCACAGACTTGTTGATGTGCTCGAACATATTTTGTTGTTGAAATGCTAACTGCTTAGTGAGTCAGTCTGGGATAGATTTACCTCTCTAGAGTTTTCTTCTTTCACACAAGATGACATTCACTTTGTAATTTTTTTTTCACATAAATTACTCTGATTTCTGCAAGTAATTATCATTACAAATACATATATTTATAGAAGCTGACTGATCCAGATCAGTGATGGCTGGTAGCAGATCAGAGATGGTAAGAAACTGCAGAGCTGCATATTTGCATTGCATTTGTCAGTCAGTTGATGATGAACCAAAGTTTCTCTTGTGATTTGATGTAAGCCGAGAGCTCGTCTTTCACTTTAACCCAAGATCAAATTAACTCATTTACTAAAAAATGCATGATAAAAAATTCATAACAGTGAACAAGCCAAGAGGCCCAGATGACACAAGCACAGCAATGCGGTTGGTATCCATGTGTTTGTGGGTCATGTGCATTAATAATACTGGGATTGCGTGTGAGCCGCTGAAAGTGAATGTTTGTGGAGAACGTGTAGCTGTGTAAAATGTGTGTGCAAATGCATTAGTGTTTGGTCTCTTGCTCCGGAGATGCTGGTGTGAACTGATTTCTGTTGCCATACTCGGTGTGCCAGTGTGCTGGCAGATGAGCTAATGGGGCCTTATTTGTGCTGACTCCAAGGCCTGGCCCCGTGTGCGCCCCAACCGTGGTGAGTTTACCCTCCAACCCCCTGCAGTCCACCTACAGATGGATCCAAATAAACACCATATTTTAGCTCCACAGCTATGCAAACAGAGTGACCTCTTATCAGGACGTGCCCTTAATAAGACTGAGTTTGAAAAGAGAAGATACTCTTTGAGAGCAAAGTATATATGTCACTGTCCATAAAGATGTCTGAGTATCTATCAACAGTAGAGTCTGAAAATGTGAGACCCATGGTATGTTTTTCTTTTTTTGGCTCTGTAATACAGTATATTGGATTTGAAATGAAGTGTTGACTTTCAGCTTTAAGGGTGCTTGAGGGTGTTTGCATCAGTATTAGGTGAACAGTGTTGGACTTCTAAGCCCTTTTATTGCGTTCAATGATACCCCTAGATTGAGGACAATGCAGCAGGGCAGTAACCATTCAGAATGTTATTATTAAGGGTTCTCCGATCAGAATTTTTGGGGCTGATCACTGATCACTGGAAGCAGTATCGGTTGATACTGATCGCTGATCATGGGGTCTATTTAAAGCCTTGTATTGTGGAGTGTTATTTATGTATTTAAATGAACAATATGTAATAAAGATGAGTACAATAGTCCAAAACATGAGTTGAAGCCATAAACATATAGTAAATAATATGAAATCCCACACTGTTCCACACTGTAAGTTGATCAGATGTTTATAACTGTCAGTTTTCTATCAAAGTCAAGTTAGGCTCGTTATCCTGAAAAGAAAAGCCCACTGCTCTGAAAATACACACTCTGGACTCTGAGTTCAGTGGCTGCCTGTCTTACTGTCTGCCACACTCCATTAGCATATTGCTCAATTTAACCGTTACAAACATCTACTCCTCCTAAAGGATTTTTAATGATTTCTAACAGCTCATAAACAGAAATGTACTCATTCGGAGAATATTCAGCATTAATTTGAAATCTGATTAACATGAACAGGGAAATGAACCAATAACACAAGTCTCAGGCTGTAATAGAAATTTCAAAGGAAGACACCGCTGAAGCGTTCTTGTCAGAGAAGCAAGTATTTCAAGTTGGCATGTTTTCTTAATCTCTGATGACATATCATCATGGTCATTTTATGTTTTATTACAGTAACTATTCTTAACAACATTGTATGTTAAGTGTATAAGGATAAAACAACTTGAAAAATTACAGATGTACCTGGGAGACCAGTTTTTACAGGAACATCTCTGAGCTGTTAACAATTTTAACAAGAACAAGTTTCTTTTTTAATCTATGTAGAAGTCTTTTGTAGGATCATTTTAGCATCAAAATATTCAAATTGCTGTAGCGAAAAACAAGAAAGTAATGGCAGATGTAAGTCTGTATTTCAAAAAAGGAAAATAAGGAACAAAATTACCTGTTTTAAATTACCTTTATGGTCATTCGAGTATAGATTTCTGAGTATACAAGGTGCACCTGAATGCACCATTAAGTCCTGTCCCTGTGTGTGTGTGTGTGTGTGTGTGTGTGTGTGTTAATCTCTTGACACAGACAGCAGAGGACAGAGTTAGCCTGTACGTGTCACCAAAATGTGGACTCTCAGCAAAGTTGTTTATGACATGACTATTTTATTGCAGACATTTATCCACCAGTGTGGGGAGCAGCCTTCTGAGAATTTGAGAATTCACTCACCAAACAGAAAATTTAGCTGCATTTGGCACTTGGTCGGTATTAATTTTCAGACCATGCTGTTTTGTCAGCTGATCTGCTTTTCTGATGAGTATAATTATGTACAAACAATGGAAAGTTCTTCAGTGACCAAGTCCATAGATCGACTTGCTGAAGCCAAAAAGTGTCTGAACAAATGAGAGGCGAAGATTGCCAAAAAATAAAATAAAATATTGATTAGAGCAGCTTTAAACTTAGGTCAACATGTCCAATTTCTTTCTGTTACCTTAAGTTATGGGACAGTGGATAAATAGAGCCACAATTAATTACTTCACTGTTCAGCTGATGAAGTTAAAAACAGTCAACTTGACTCTCATAGTGGTTTAATCTCATAAAACCAATTTGCTGGAGTCCAGACAAAATAAATGTGTTTTATAAAAGTGCCTGGAAAGCAGCTCTGTGTTTGAAAAAATAAAATTCATGTTTGGGAAATAAAACAATAGTTATAAGTATGGACATTAGGAACTTCATCAGTAGCAATACATTTTTTTTTAAATAAAATATTCGATACTTTCACTTAAATGCATATTAAGTTTATTCATTCTATTACCTGTGTGCTTTGATAAGTAAAGTGGTAACATTAAAAATAAAGAAGTTAAAGTAAATGTTTACTGTGATAAAATTTTCAGGCCGTAAAAAAATCTTTTTTTTTTTTTTTTTTTACAATTTTTAAAAGATTTTTAAAAATCTTGTTTTTTTTGTTTTTTTTTACTGTATGCATCTATTTCAACTTTCATTCGTAGACTATGTCGATTTGGTTACTTCAACATCTGAGTAGTAGTAGTAGCTTGAATTTTAAAAGCAGTAACAACTCCACCACCTTCTTGTCAATCACACACGACCCACACACACTGTCCCTCTCCTCACACTCTCTCTCCCTCCCCCCAGCAGACTGACCGATGCAGACGCTCTCATCATCCAGTTCGGCCGAGGCGTTGCGGAAGTATCCCAGTCTGCAGTGTTGGCAGTTCTGGCCCCTGGTGTTGTGCTTGCAGCTGACGCACGTGACGATGTTCAGGTAGTCGATGTAGCTGCAGCGGTTGGAGTGGCCGTAGCACTCACAGTCTGAAAGAAAAGAGACACATAGTTTCTTTGAATAGTGGGGGATAGTTAAAGTTGAAGTCTAAAATGTTGGATAGGATGGTATTTTTTTTAAGCATCCTCACAGGATTCCTCAGTGACAGCAGGAAATGATAAACGACTTGCACTAACAGATACGTCTTAAAGTTTTAGTCTCTCACGTCAGTGAACAAATGAATGACTCTGAGTGTGTTTTATGACTCGCCTTTCTGACTCTATATTGGTTCAATAAAGACAAACCACTCCCTCTCCATTCCTGCACAGGGTTGCTGAGTCTGCTTCACTGGGCCTCACTGATTGCTGATGGGAATTCCACTATCCTGTGTGTACGTGCGTGTGTACGTGTGTGTATACATGCTTGTCAGTGTATATGTGTGTGTGTGCAGGTATGTTAATTGTGTCTGGGAATTTAATTTCATTACCGCATGAGTAGATTATAAGCTACAGAATCATAACCAAGGGAGTTCTAGATGAGTGATACAGTCCTGTAGGTGTTTCCTGGCTGCACCTGACACCATGAAATCCGTCTGACCCTGCTTAACCCCGCAGAAAACCTCTAATGCCTCTCCTCTCTTTGCTCTGTTTGCTCTTCATTTCCACAGCCTTAAATTCTCTTTCATAAAGCGCTGCACAATCAGAGCTCTTAATTAAATTTTCTCTTTGTAATTCATGAATTATCTGAGAGGATTTGATTGCAGGTTTTACTCTACATGCTTGGAACGCTTGATAAATTAAGACCTCTTCCAAATTTCACACCCTAAAACCCAAGCTGAAAAAAAAAAACGGAGAATGGTGTAAGACCTTTGTATAATTTTCCCACAGAGAGAGAAATAAAAGCCTGATATCATTTACCGTAGGACCTGCATTGTGCGGAGGGGTGCAGTGAGAGGTGGAGGGGTGTTGCTCTACATTCTCGCTACGATTATCTTGGCTGAGGCTGGTACCTAATTAAGGTTTTATTAAGCTTTAGAAGTTGGCTGCAATAGTGTGCTGCAAGGCATCACTGTCCTCTAAAGAGGCGTTTACCAGGCATGTTTATGCAAATACACATTTAAATGCACATTAAAAAGTCGGAGTTTAGCTGTTTAATCAGCCGTCACATTATTATTTTATTATTGTTTGGTTGATGATGCCAGCTGAAATATTAATGAGCTGGTTTAAAGGAAGCCAGCACGAGGAGCACCGTAAAGTGCCTCTCTCAGCACTGAGGGAACCATGCTAGCAGTGGGGGAAGAACTGCCTAATTAAATATAAATGGCCAATTACTCCACAGACTAGAGAGGCAATGGGACATTGTTTCACAAATTAACGTTACGAGTCAAGATGCTGCTTTATTGGTGTTTATCAATTGTGAATTGTTAACCATGAAAGACAGTTACATTGAGAGAAAGCAACAGAGCCGCCTGCTTCAAAGAGTCTGTGAGGTTGAATGAAATAATAGTATTTTTTGCTAACAAGCCTCCTTTCTAAAACTGATGAACAGGTGTGTCAATCGTTTGATGGTTTAATATAAAATTTAAAGTCCAAACACTTACCTTGATCGTGCACATAAAGCAAACACAACCACGAGGGAGGCACAGATGCATAGGGAAAGAATGAGCAAAATGAACAACATAAAACATGCAGCAGGAGGAATTTTTCCACAGGTTTTCTACTTGAATAAAACAGCATCCAAATGACAGAAAGAGTTTGCAATCCACTGATCTGAACCAAAGAATCCAGAGGATTTAACCAAGCCTGAGTCTCCCGTCTGTACCTTCAGACAGTATGCTGCTCGTGTTGGTCTCTTACCTTTGAAATCATCATATATGATCCCAAACAACTGTCTGGCCTGGGGCTCTCCTGAGATCAAGAGTTTCAGAAGTCCTTGGGGGATGAAGGAATCTCTGTTTAAGATTTGTCTACCACATCATTCACTGCTCTACATTCACCTACAGCACTATACCTTCACAGAGCTAGAGCAGGTACAACCTATACATGTAGGTCACTATTAGAACTACAGAGGCGGATGGGATTCCCGCTAGATTCTACCTTAAGGACGGGGGTTGCTTTGTTCTATAAAGCTAGCATAATCTCCACCTAGTGCAGTGTTTCTTAACTGGTTGAACAGAATCCAGAAGTCATCCTCAAGATTTTATGAGAGTCTGTTTGCACAGAACTGCTGTTGTGCTGCACCTGACTCAGAATTTTCAAGTGAAATCTGATTTGACAGGTTAATATTTCACTATTTTTTTAAAGGACATCATAAATTTAAGGATGAATAAGAACAGAATAATTGTGAAAACACTCTGAAAAGATTAAATTGAGAGTTCATTCTTGACCTTGGAAAGAGCAGCCACCATGGTGAGATTAGAAGCTGTTCTGGAGCTTTTGATCTTCTACGAAGATGATCACCAACTGCTGTTTCCAAAGTCAAGAATTAACTGTCTCAACTTTTAAGCCAACATGGAACGAGAAGTCCTTACAGTAGTCAGAAAAAGATGGAAATTTCAACATCTACAAAAGGGATGCCACGGTGAGGATTTTCTCACTGGTTAATAAACTCGTGACAACACAAGCGTTACTGATTACACTGGACGGACATTAAAGTAGTTACTGTGATCTTTAAAGTTAGACCTGTAGATCTTCTCCTTACTTTAAACAAAACAAATGCAGAGAGCGTAGGTTCATTATTACGCTTCAAGTTGCCAGGGCCATCAAACATCTTGTTCGTCTTGAAGATACCACAAGTGGACTTGAACGTTAGACTTAGAAAAAGCATTGAAACCTATTCAACTCTGCAGCCTGAAGTGAAGATTCAAAAAAGAAAATGACTCAACTGTGGGCTCAAATGATTCAAATCACCACATTTAATGGAGCTATAAATGCAATACTGTGTTACCCATTAACCTCACCATGATAAATGTTGGGTCCCACTGCGCAACCAGTTATGAATCACTGTGCTATTATACCGCATGTTCAGATTTTACCTTTCTTTTTCTCTCTTTCTCTTTCTCTCTCTTCTTCATCCTCTTTCCCAAGAGTGTGCTTCGGGCTCTCATGTCTCCCTCTTTCCCACTCAGGTTTTTCAAAGACTTGGTTCACTACAAAGGAGCAACGACTCGCAAATCAATCCATATTGACGTTGCACAGATTATCTCTGGCTGTTTTACCAAACAACAACTACTAACAAGACAACAACATCCAACCTTTGGTAAGTTAGATCTATTCATGTATATTCTAATGTAATTGTCTAGTATAAAATTCTCAAGGGTATTTAAAGATCTTCATCTAAAAAATCAGTTGTCCAGACAAAACTCATATTCTGAACACAGCAAGCAACAGTGTTTATTTCAAGAGCATTTTCAATGTCAAATTCATCTTCTTTTTCCTGTCTGTTTTTTTTTTCTTGCCCTACAGTGTCAGTCATTTTCTCATCTAAACACAAGGCGCAACAGTTGGTACCAAATTAAGATGTAGCCTTATAGCATATGCTGACTGACAAGCTATCATGTAGTTAGAGATAAATTTAGATACATTTGTTGTTCCCACTTTCCACTTTTCACTGCGAACAGCAAACTTTAAATACGTGGTGAGAGTTTATTTGCTGCATATTTACAGCACCACAAATAATCTACTGTATATAGCAGCTGTAACATTGCCACTACAAAAGAGACACCTCTCTTTTCAGCTTTTCTCTCTGTGTGCTCCTTACCGTGTCCATGTGAGGTTGTTGTTCTGTGGCCGTGAGTCTCATGTCCGTGTCCCTCAAAATGATGGGAGACTGAAACACCACAATTGTCAGTGACCATAAGAAGCAAAACTCTGAGGTCTATTTTATGAGAAGATTGCCACCACTTCATGTAGAAGAGATACTTTTCCTTTCAGCTGTTCTTTCTGTGTGCTCTTCCCCGTGCATAGACGAGGTTGTTCTGTGGTCATGGGTCTTATTAAGGCTATCGCTAGTGAGTTAAGGGCAGGCAGGATGTTGTCCATGCCCCACTGGGTTCACACACACCCACTTCACAAGAAATCACAGTTAAAGCACCCCAAATATCAATCAGTCTGACAAAACACTCAATACAGAGTGAGCGATTAAAAAAAAACAGCAGACTGTCACAGATTTTTCAGAGATAGAAATGAATCAAAGAGCAGGGATGTTAACAGATAACTAGAATAATTAGAATTAGGTATGAGTGGAAAGTATTCTTCTTGCAAACAGTGGTCCAGCTTTAGTTCACTAGTTCCTTTTCTTTTCTTCGCCCTATCTCGAGTCTCAAATAAAAAGATATCTTGAATGATGGTGCCATTTACTCTGTAGCCTAAGATTACCGACAAGCTAGTATGTTGCTGTACAGTTACAGATGCATGAAATTAAATGCATTTTCAAGTTTAGATCGTGAGGAAGGTTTCTCTACTACATATTTACTGCAACACAGGTAAACTACAGCATGTAAATCTACAAAAAAATGCTGCCTCTACATACAAAGCAGATACCTTTTCTTTCTGTATGCCCGTGCTCCCCGTGCCCAAATGAGGATGTTGTTTTGTGGCCATGAGTCTCGTGGCCATGAGCCCCATGTCCATGAGTGTCATGTCCATGTCCCTCAGACTTGTGGGAGACTGAAACACCACAATTATCATCAGCGTAGGAATCAAAGATATTTTTCTGCTGTTTCCAGTTTTCAGTTACAAAGTTTAAACTGTGGTAAAAGTTTGTCTATCACTACAGGTAGGACTATATAAAACTACAATAACGTGGCCAATACTTAAGGATATACCTTGATGCCCCTCCTCCCCTCTTTTCTGCCCATGTCCAGATGAGTGGCCATGAGTCTCATGTCCATGTCCCTCGAAATTGTGGGAGACTAACGAACCACAATCGTCAGTGACACAAGTGCAAATATGAGTTACATTTTATGAGACTATATATGACAACTACATATAAATGAGATACCTGTACTTTCAGCTTTTCTTTCCACCCCGTGTGCAGATGAGGTTGTGTGGCCATGTGTCTCATGTCCATGTCCCTCAGAATTGTGGGAGACTGAAACAGCACAATTCTCATGAACATAACAAGCAAAAATATCTTCTTAGGCGTATTGTTTCCTCAGCAACCTAAACAATGATGCTATGATGCCTAGTGCCAAATTATGGTTTAGCTTTACAGCTTCAATTGACTGAAAGGCCGTCATGTCACTGAGGAGACAAATTAAATACACCTCTCCTTTTTTCACTTTTTAGGAGCCCATTTTTTCACTACAAGCTGTCAAGTTCAAGTTGCCGTAAAAGTTTAGCACTGCATCATAAACTTTAGTATCTACAAGAACATTGGCAGGATATGTCTGCCCTCCCTATGCTCTTCCTTGTGCTTTTCCTCACCGTGCCCAGATGAGGTTGTTTTGTGGCCGTGAGTCTCATGTCCATGTCCCTCAGACTTGTGGGAGACTGAAACACCACAATTGTGGTTGACATAGCATTAATAATAATTTTCATAAGCCATTTTTTTGTGAAAGTTGGCAAGTTCAACTCATGGTGAATGTTTATGTATTGCATATTTTCATCACTACACGTTAACTACAGTTAGCCACAGTATGACTACAGTATATGTAAGGATATACCTGTATGGTGCTCCCCATGCCCGGAGGAGGATGCTGCTGTGTGGCCGTGATTCTCATGTCCATGTCCCTCAGTCTTGTGGGAGACTAACACACATTTTTCATTGATAAAGCACACAATAACTGTTATGTGTCTAATTTTCATAGGGCAATTTTTCAAAGCAAGTTTCCAAGTCTACCTTGTTTTAACAGTTGATCTACTGCATATTTCCACCACTACATGATAACTACGATTAACCGCAGCTACCAATACAATGCATATAAGGCTATACCTGTATGTTCCCCGTGCCCAGATGAGGATGCTGTTGTGTGGCCGTGAGTCTCATGTCCATGTCCGCCAAAATTATGAGAGACTGAAACATCACAATTGTCATTATCACAGCAATCTAAAATGTATGTTTTCTGCTGTTTCCATTTTTTAGAGGCTCTTTTTTTTCCCTCTGTAATCTTCCAAAATTAGCATATGGTGAAAGTTTATCTACCACATATTTCCACCACTACATGTTAACTACAGTCAGCAACAGCTATCAGTGCAATACATAAATTGATATACCTGTATGCTCCCCGTGCCCAGATGATGTTGTTGTTTTGGGGCCATGAGTCTCATCTCCGTGTCCGCCAAAATTATGGGAGACTGAAACACCACAATTGTCATTATCACAACAATCTAAAATGTATATATGTTATCTGCTGTTTCCAATTTTTAGAGGATCATGTTTTTTTCTCTGTAATTTTCCAAGTTTAACACATGGGTAAACTTTATCTAGCGTATATTTTCACCACTACACGTTAACTACACTTAGCCACAGCTATCAGTACAATACATATAATAATATACCTGTATGCTCCCCGTGCCCAGATGATGTTGTCGTTTTGTGGCCATGAGTGTCATGTCCATGTGCGTCAAAATTATGGGAGACTGAAACACCACAACTTCATTATCACAACAATCCAAAATGTATATGTTTTCTGCTGTTACAGTTTTTAGGGGCTATTTTTTTTGCTGAAATTTGCCAAATTTAAAACACTGTGAAAGTTTATTGACTGCATATTTCCACCACTAAAGGTTAACTACAGTTAGCCAAAGCTATCAGTACAGTACATATAATGATATACCTGTGTGCTCCCCGTGCCCAGATGAAGTTGCTTTGTGGCCATGACTGTCATGTCCGTGTGCGTCAAAATTATGGGACACTGAAACACCGCAGTTGCCATTATCACAACAATCAAACATTTAGATACATTTTCTGCTGTTTCCAGTTTTTAGAGGCTTTTTCAGTTTTTGCATTAAGTTTCCGAGTTTAACTTGTGGAAGTACTGCACATTCCCATCACCACAATGTAACTACAGTTAGCCACAGCTACAACTACAGTACATATAAGGATATACCTGCATGCTCCCCATGCCCAGATGAGGATGCTGTTCTGTGGCCATGACTCTCATGTCCGTGTCCGTGTCCCTCAGAATTATGGGTGACTGAAACACCACAGTTGTCATTGTCACAGCAACCCAAAATTTTTATGATTTTCTGCTGTTTCCAGTTTTTACGCATGGTAAATACTGTCCAGCATCAACTTAAATCAACAGCAGTCTTCCTCTTTGCATCATTGACAACAGTGACATCACAAAGGACATGATGCCATTTCAAATATGATAATACGTTTCATCTTTACCACCACTACAGGCTAACTACAGCTGCGCTACATGCGTGGAAGGGGAGAGTAATGCAAAGGGGTTTTTGGTAATTTGCACACTCACCACTAGATGCCACTAAATCCTACACATTTGGTCCTTTAAGCTGTCATTTCCATCACTACATGCCAACTACAGTTAACCCACTACATGCATATACTGTTATACAGTATACCTTTATGCTCTTGTTGCCTTTCCTCCCCATGTTCAGATGAGGTTGTGGTTTTGTGGCCATGAGTCTCATGGCCGTGTCCATGTCCGTCATAATGATGGGACACTGAAACACCACAATCATCATTGACATAGATAATAAACCTTAACAGTAAAACTATGACACTGCTGTTGGTTTCAAATGAAGATCTGGCACATTAGCTTAAATTGACTGTCTGTTATGCCACTTAACAGACAAATTTAGACACGTTTTTTTCTGTTTGACAGTTTTCAGGGACACGTTTTTCGCTGTGAGTTTAACTCGTGGTGACTTGTTTTTCAACTACACATTTCCATCACTAGCCGAGCCTAGTTAGTTAACCACAGTGTGCTACAGCTACAGTACAACTACAGTACATACTAAGAATATACCTTTATGCTCTTCTGGCTTTTTCTCCCCGTGCCCAGCTGAGCTTGCTGTTTTGTGGCCATGAGTCTCATGTCCATGTCCATGTCCGTCAAGATTATGGGACACTAAAACACCACAATTATTATTATCACAACAATCTAAAATTTAAATACATTTTCTGCTGTTTTGAAGGGCCCATTTTTGCTGAAAGTTTAACTCAAAGTGAAAATTTATTTATGCATTTTTTCCATTACTGCATGTCAGCTACAGTTATCGGCAGCTACAACTACAGTACATATAAGGATATACCTTTATGCTCCTCCTGCCTTTCCTCCCCAAGTCCAGTTGAGGTTGTTTTGTGGCCATGAAGCTCATGTCCATGTCCGTGTCCATCAAAATGATTGGACACTGAAACACCACAATCAGTTAATTAATTAGTAAACTTTAACAAAAACACTATGACACTACTGCTGGCATCAAATTAAGATTTAGCACATTAGCTTTAATTGATCATGTCACTGAGGAGACAAATTTAAATACTTTTTTTTTTTTGCTGCTTCACTTTTTCAGTTTTCAGAGGTCTATTTTTCACTCTCAAGTTGCCAAGTTTAACTTGTGTACTTGTGCAATTGTTAGTACATATGTACTGTATATTTCAATCACTACAGTGAACTGCAGTGCATATAATGATATACCTTTATGCTCCTCCTGCCTCTCCTCCCCGTGCCCAGATGAAGTTGTTGTTTTGTGGCCGTGGGTCCCATGTCCGTGTCCATTAAGATCATGGGACACTGAAACACCACAGTCATCAATGATGTAAATAATAAACCTTAACAGTAAGACTATGCCACTGATATTGTTGTCAAATTAAGATTGAGAAATTGACCTACTATTGTGCTACTGAAAAGACACATTTTTCAGGGGCCCATTTCACACTCTGAGTGGCCATGTTTAACTTGTGGTGAATTGTTTATTTACTGCATATTTCTGTCAGTACATGTTAACTACAGTTAGCCACAGTCACCACTACAGTATGGATATACCTTGATGCTCCTGCTTTTCCTCCCTGTGTCCAGATGAGGTTGTTGTTTTGTGGCCATGACTGTCATGTGCATGACTCTCATGTCCATGATTCTCGTGTCCATGACTCTCGTGTCCATGACTTTCATGTCCGTGACCTTGATGTCCATGACTTTCGTGTCCATGACTTTCGTGTCCATGACTTTCGTGTCCATGACTCTCATGTCCATGACTCTCATGTCCATGACTTAGATGACCATGACTCTCATGTCCCTGACTTTCATGTCCATGACTTTGATGACCATGACTCTCATGTCCCTGACTTTGATGTCCATGACTCTCATGTCCCTGACTTTGATGTCCATGACTCTCATGTCCCTGACTTTGATGTCCATGACTCTCATGTCCCTGACTTTCATGTCCATGACTCTCATGTCCATGACTTTGATGACCATGACTCTCATGTCCCTGACTTTGATGTCCATGACTCTCATGTCCATGACTCTCATGCCCATGACTTTGATGTCCATGACTCTCATGTCCATGAGTTTCATGTCCCTGACTTAAATGTCCATGACTCTCATGTCCCTGACTTAAATGTCCATGACTCTCATGTCCATGACTCTCATGCCCATGACTTTGATGTCCATGACTCTCATGTCCATGTCCCTCGGACTTGTGGGAGACTGAAACACCACAATTATCAATAAATAAACAAAATTCTAGAAATATTTCTGCACATCTGCAAGTAAACTACAGTATATAAATCTACATATATTGCAAAAGATGACTATACTGTCCACGACTACAGATAGAAGCTGTACCTGTGTGCTCAGTTTTTCTTTCTTTATGCTCCTCCTCCTCTCTTTTCTCCCCGTGTTCAGATGAGGCTTTGTGGCCATGAGTCTCATGTCCGTGTACTTCAGACTTGTGGGAGACTGTCACACCAGAATCATCATTGACATATCAAGCAAAAGCACCTAGGAAGTTTAATTTTATAAGTACTTTTCTCAGCAATCTAAACAACATCTTACTGTTTTTCTCACTTGATTACTTATGTGGGGGACTGACACACCACAGTATAATCCCTGTCAAAAGCAAAGGCAGCAAGCAAGCAAAAACTTAGATACACTTTTCTAATTTTCAAAGGCACACGTCTTTCGGTCAGTTGCTAAGTTTATCTACTGCATACAGGCAACCTACAGTAAGCCACAGCCACCACTACAGCACATTCAAGAAGGATATACCTTTATGCTCCTCCTGCCTTTCCTCTCCGTGGCCAGATAAGGTTGTTTTATGGCCATGACTGTCATGACCATGATTCTCGTGTCCGTGTCCCTCAGACTTGTGGGAGACTGAAACACCATAATTGTTATTGAAATAAAAACAAAAATATCTCATGGTGTATATTTTATATGCTTTTTTTCAGAATAATTAAGATTCAGTGGCTTAAATTGTCTGTTATGCCACAGAAAAGACCCATTTAAATACAATTTGTGTTTCACATTTTCATTCCAAATTCTTGCTGCAAGTTGCCATGTTTAACCACTACAAGTAAGTAAGTAATATACCTGTATGTTTCTCCTCCTCCCTTTTCTGCCCATGCTCAGATGAAGTTGCTGTTTTGTGGCCATGTGTCTCATGTACGTGTTCCTCAGATGTGTGGGAAACTGAAACACCACAATTGCAATTGAAATAACATGCGAAAACTTCCATTTTTAAACATACTTCTCCTGTTTTGTCCTTTTCTTGCCTTTCCACCATACCATACCAAATACCAAATTTAGATTCAGCTTTATAATTTAAGTTCACCAATGGACTATCATGTCACTGAAGAGACAAATTAAGATACATTTCTGTTGTTTCTACTGGTCAAGCTAACTTAAGGTAAATGTTTAGTGGCACCACTACTCTACATACAAAGCCAGGATATACCTTTATGCTCTTCCACGTGCCTCTCTGCCCCGTGCCCAGATGAGGTTGTTTTGTGACCATGAGAGTCATGTCCATGTCCCTCAGGCATGTGGGAGACTGACACACCACATATTTCATTGACATACCAAGCAAAAATTTAGATAAATTTCTGCTGTTTTTCAATTTTTCATGGGACAATTGCTGTGAGTTTGCAAGTTTAACCCAAGTGAAAACTTATGTAATATGTATTTCCACCACTACTGTACATGATAGCTACACTTAGCTACAGCTACAACTACAGTAGATGTACTGTACCTTTATGCTCCTCGTGCTCAGATGAGGTTGTTGTTTTGTGGCCATGGGTTTCATGTCCATGTGCCTCGGACATGTGGGGGACTAAAACACCACAATCTTTATTAACATTTACAAGCAAAAATGTTGACACATTTCTGCTATTTCTGGCCTTTTTACACTGTGAGTTGCCAAGTTTAGCTTGAGGAAAGTGTACCTACTGCATATTTATTGCACCACAAGTAAACCACAGAATGTAAATCTTGGAGAACATTGCCTCCACTACATATAAATAGATACCTTTGCTTTCAGCTTTTCTTTCCTCTCCGTGTTCAGATGAGGTTGTTGGTATGTGGCCATGAGACTCATGTCCGTGTCCATCAGACTTGTGGGAGACTGAAATGCCACAATTGTCATTAAAACATCAAGCAAAAAACTATGTACACTTCTGCCGTGTTTTAATTTTTGTCTACTACATCTGCAGAAGTAAACGACAGTATGTAAATCTACGTATATTATTGCAGATTTACTCTCCACCACTACACATACAAGATATACCTGTGTGCTCAGATAAAGTTGTTGTCTTGTGGCCATGAGTCTCATGTCCATGTCCCTCAGACTTGTGGGAAACTGAAACACCACAATTGTCATTTAATTAATAAGCAAAAATCAGTATATTTGTCTGCCTTGTTTTCCTGTGAGTTGCCAAGATTACTTGCGCAAGTAAATTTCAGTATTTCAATCTACATGTTGTACTGTGGTAGATTTATATACTGTGTGCTCAGTTATTCTTTCTTTATGCTTCTCCTCCTTCCTTTTCTCTCCGTGCTCAGATGAGGATCTGTGGCCATGAGTCTCGTGTAAATGCTCTTCAGACTTGTGGGAGACTGACACACAGCATTTTTTGTTATCATAGCCAGCATAAAGTTCGATACAGCTCTGCTACTTAAAGTTCTTTGCCTTCAAGAGCTCATTTTTGCTTTAAGCTACCAAGTTTAACTTACAGTGAAAGTTCATCTAGTGCGTATTTCTATCACTACAGTAAAATACAGTTAGCCAAAGCTGCCAGTACAGCACATATAAGTAGGGATGTAACAGTACAGTGCAAAAAAAAAGTTTGTATCGAAAATTAAATTGCAACCTGAAACTCAAAAGTCAAACTGAATTGTGACAACCCTAATAAAAAGTCTACAGTTTTGATATTCAAAAACAAAGAAAAATGACCTTGAAAATGTCTTTCATTAAATAATAAATTTGAGTACAACATTTTATGTTAGTATAAAATTTGTTTTCCCTTGTAACTTAAAGTGCTTCTTCTACGATTTAGGCAAAACAAAAACAATGCAACAGTCTGTAGAAGTCCTTTTATAAAATAAAAATAACAAATAGAATAATTAACCATGTAATATCACAGTACATATCTTCAATGTCCTGTTCAGTATTGAGACATTTGTTTTTATTGCTATATTGCGATATTCCATACATTGTTACATCCCTACATATAAGGATATACCTTTATGCTCCTCCCTTTTCTCCCCGTGCCCAGATGAGGTTGCTGTTGTGTGGCCATGACTCTCGTGTCCGTGTCCCTCAGACTTGTGGGAAACTGTCACACCACAATCATTATTGACATTCTCCGCACTGCACCCTTCAATGTTAAATAGATTTTCTATTCTACTTTCTACTTCATCCTACTGTGTGTTTTTCATTTTTTAAATTTTTTTCCCTTCAGCTTCAGTCATTGTCTCAGATAAAAATATGACACTGCTGTCTGTGCCAAAATTATGATTTAGTTGTGTCACTTATGTTGACTGACAGACTATCATGTTAGTGAAGAGATAAATTTAGATAGATTTCTGCTGTTTTAAATTTTTACGGTCTCAGATTTCACTGCAAGCTGTCAGGTTTAACTCATAATAAAAGTTTATCTACTACTGCATATTTACTACACCAAAAGTAAACTCAATATCTAAATCTACATCTATCTCTCTTGCCACCACTACTACTAAAAAAATACCTGTTTCCTCAGTTATTCTTTCTTTTTTCTCCTCCTCCACCCTTTCCTTCCCGTGCTCGGATGAGGTTTGGTGGCCATGATTGTCATGTATGTGTCCCTCCGAGTTGTGGGAAGCTGTCACACCACAATCATTGTTAACTCAACAAAAACAGACATCATTTGAAGTATTTCACATGCTCATCCCCCAGCAACCTGAACAATGAGAACTTTATAATTAGACTGATACTGCAGTGGGTAAAGTAAAGATTACTGATATCATCTGCCTTTCTCTCCCTTTCTGCGTCTTCCTCCGAGACCTTGTTTTCCTTTCCTCTTCCTTTTTCTGCTCTGTCAGATAGTGGATTGCCCCATCAGGGGCCTCAGCCCTGGGCTTGGGAAAAAGCTGTGAGAGTCAGAGAGGCTTGAGAAACTCCTTCATCACTGCACTTTCACTCTGGGTGTGAAAGAAATGACATGCACTTCCTTTTATCTGAATGTCATGAAGTTTTCTGACTGACACTTGCTCTAACTCTGCGTCTGTGCTTGTTCCTTTGTTCCCTCCCATAATAGAGAAAGATGGGCCTCTGCGCTTATTTTTGTACTGTATTTACTAGTGTTGTCACAATACCAAAATTTTGACTTTGATACCAATACCAAGTTTAGTTGACCAATACTTGATACCAGCACAATACCTAAGACAGAAACAATGCTAGTGAGATAAACAGATCAGACACTACATGACCACCGCTGTTTTAAAGTGACACATCTTTCACTAGTAGCCCTACAACCTGACATGCCAGGTGGTTTGTTACACAGAACCACTGGGGAAGTAGTCTTTGAAAACTATTAGGAAGAGTGGAGGCATATTCACTTGACAGGCGACTGGATGAACCATCTGTCTGTTACATCTAACACAGGCTAATTTCAGCGAATCATATCAACGCTTCCATGGACATTTCTTGCTGTTTTCACACCTAAAACCATGCCCATACCATGCCAGTAATTCCTTCTAGGATGCTGATTAGCTGCACTTTTGGTGCGGACACAAACGGATAACTTGAAGCTTGGCAAGATGGATACTCATGTGATCTTGTGATCTCCCACAAATCCAGCTGCCTTGCAAGATAAGTAGCCCTACGCTGCCAAGTTATTAAACATTCTAACAGTGTTGCAGACAACGTTGTATGAAGCCCCAGTTGAAAGCGTGAGTTGCAAATATTCAACTTAAGCATGAAGTCTGTGCTGGTGGCTTTGCTCCGTAGATGGACAGAGCCACCGCTTCTTGAGGAATAAACACAAGTTACATTGGATTCTGTTCTGATCCGATGTACTTTACTTTGTGAATTCATAAATGTACAGAGAGGAGAAAAACTTGGGGAAAATAATAGAAAGACGTACCCTCAATGCAGCTCATAGTCTGAATTGAACATAAACGCACGCCCTTGATGCTGAGCAGGGAGGAAATGCACATCAGCATTGACCCACGACAAGTACTAAACATTGAGAAATTCTAATACTGGACCATTTTTAATAAAGTGCTGAAAAAATACCCAAATTTCAGTTCACCATGCAACACTAGTATTTACTAAAGATGGGACCAATTCGATATTGGCATTGACGCCCGATATTGACATAATGCAGTCATCAGATATTGGACCTCAGACATGTGAGTGAGAGCTATAGTGTTTTTCAGTTTCACTCTGCGTTTGCTTGTAATATATGGGATAAGTATTTGAAATTGCTGCGAAACGACACAGCAGAAATTATGCAAATGAGGGCCAGCTGCACATGTGAATGTTACAAACCAGAATCCTACAGCATCCCACAACGATTGAAGGTCATCGTTACATAGTTCCGCCATTACAAGTTACAATACACAAACTGCACAAGCTTTCCAGACTGAAGTTCAGTTTCAGCCTCGTAATCTAAGAATGGATTTAGCTTCGAAAATAAAAATTATGGATTAAAAAATGTTAAATTTTGATTAGCATTAAGAGAGCTCTTAGTAACTTAAAAAATAAAATGGCTACTCACTACGACAATGCTGTGAAATGAAAAAAATATAACATTTACAACTCCATCAGATTTTCCATCTTACGGAGTTGATATCGATGCTGACTGAGCTGACATAATTCTCAGTTCTCTTTTATAATTGAATAATATGTTTGAAATAAGTGGGTTTTTTCCCATTAAATAAATAAATAACCAAATAAGTTAGTCAGTGCCCCATTTTGGCCACCAAGTCAAAAAAGCCTGGACACGCCTCTGTATGTGCTGTAAAAACCGTTGGTTGGGTGTCAACTCCGTCACATTAGAAATACTTAGTTCTTTTTGTTAGGAATCATATTATATGTTGTTTATCAAAAGACAAATTATCAATAGAAATTGGGGCAACATTCATATATTCATTTCTTGAATAATAATACATAACCTTTTGATTAGACCGCTGATTAAATAAACTTGTATTTAAACAACAACAACAAACAAGAAACAATAAACATTTCCTGCATGTTTTATATTACTGGGACCTTTTGTGTGTCTGACAGAGTTGACAAAATTCAAGTCCTCAGCTGCAAAAACTGCTATTTAATAAAAAATTAAATCACTAGCACGTTGGCCTATTACAAGGTTTAATAGCCAAGAGCTGGAATTAAAAAAAAAAAATTTGCCAAGCTTGGTTGAAGAGTAAAAATCCCCTCAAAATATGGTTTTGTCCCAGTTCTCAAGAATGAGTGAATAATAATAATAAATCATAAACCTCAAGACAAAAGACCGCTGGTATCGGAATAGTATTGTATTGGCAGATATCCAAATTCAGATATCAGAATCAGATCGGAACTGAAAAAAAGTGGATGAGTACATCTCTAGTATTTACCAAAAATATTAATATTCATAGGATACTATATTCTGTCTTGTGTTATAGTAACATCTTCTCATGGGTTTTGAGATTTAATGTTCTCTCTGGTGCTGTACTCACGCAAAACATGCCGAATCAATATACTGTAGGTACTAGAGACAACTTAGCACACACACATCCTGCTTTTACTGCATTTTTAATTGTCTCTTGCTCAAATTTTCCCTTTTTCTCTGTGTGTTCCACTTTCCCAGAGGGCATTATGCCATTCCCAAGATCCTTTGCTTCAAGTTTTTAGGGCTACATGAAAGAGGAGAGATGTGAAACTAGTTCAGTTTATGGATCAAGCCTCCACTTTCTTTTTACCTTTCCATTTACTGCAACACAGGCACAATTCAATAAATCAAGACCCCACAACCCTCCTCATAGAGATCATTACTAAAAATACAGATAACCAATCACATGAAGCGACCACACCGCGCACGTCATTGAGGGACTAATGATCACCAACACCGCTAGAGAATACAGTGCTGCATGCTTCCATCTGTGTTTTCCCTTGAGGCGTTTTTGTACAGGCGATGTACGTCTCCTGTTATTCTTCTTCAGAAGGGGGCATCCTGCAAGCATCCTGCTCCCCTGCGGAGCGTCCCCCTCCAGGCTATCTCCCGCCCACTCGCTCCCCCTCCATCCCTCCTCCACCCTCCCCTCCCTGGGGCTCCAGTGAGACAGGACGCCGGCAGCTGTTCTCACAGCACCCTGGACCATTTCACACTACTGGCATCATGCCATCATTACATCTCATCAAAGTAACCCCTGCCTACCTCTACTCGTGTCCGACTCTGGCCCCACTAGACCTGCTCTCTCACACATCTGTCACGGCTGCACACACACACGTGCATGCACACGCTGGCTGGGACAAAAAAAAAAGGCACTCTCTTGTGGGAAAAGCAGGATTCTGAATCATGGTTGTTTCAGAAGCTGATGTAGCACAGCAGTGAGCATAAATGCATTTAATCTCAGTAACCCATGCTGCCTTGGGGGTAGGAGTGATTCTGAACTGTTCTTGGCATTAATCTCAATCAGTTCAACCCGAACCATCAGACACTGGCAGCCAGAGCATTCGGGGTTCCCGCCTGCTCTGCACTGACTGAAAGAAGGGACCTCAAAGACCACGTGATCCTTTTAGTATCTTGAAACTTCTGACATAGTGAGTCAGCTGAGGCTAATGTTAGGGGATGTTTTGGGCTTAGTCCTGATTCTGTCTCTCCTGTTACCTCTTCATATCTTTTACTTCACCCTCATTCTGTGGCTGATGTTCCACAGTCCTCTTAATGTCTCTAAATGATGCAAAGACATTGCCAGCTGAATTCTCACAAACCTTCTACTGTCAGTGCTTACACACATATTCTTTTTTTAATCTCTCCAATAGGGCTGCACAATTAATCAAATAATAATCAGGATTTTAGCTTCCCACATTAAATTAACATGATCGACTGCAATATTGATGTTTGAAATGCATGCTCTGTTCATAGAAGACTCTGCTACCGCATCAAGTGCTTCCTAAACTACTGTAACAGCTAACCACAATGCAGAAGCAGCCTGTGCAAAATTTCCAGTATGTTGCGGCTACAATCCAGAGTAGAAGAGTAATATGCGACCAGTGTGCGAATTGCTGGAGTGGATGCTTTTGATATCCTCCTCTGTGGTCACTTTTTTTTTAAATATACTTATTTTTTAATCTCTGGTGGGAATACAGGTTGTCTTTGCTCCAGACTGAATAAATTAAATGCATTTCCTCTGCCCAGGTGGGGCAACTTTATAAGCCATACTAGCTATTTTAAAAAGACTCTTAAACTCTTGTCTGTTACCTCATACTTGGAATGACACAATTAATACAGTTACCAGTGGTGGCAGTGGTGGAAAGAGTACTGAAAATCAGGTACAAGTACTGTTACATAACTAAAATATTACTCAATAACAAGTAAAATTACCAGTGTTAAAAAAGTGCTTCAGTAAAAGTACAAAGTGTTCTTCTCAAAAACTTCTCAGAGTATTAGTTACTTTTTAACCATTGATTTTTAATGCATTATTCATAGCAGCATGAGTTGCTTTAAGTGTGCCACAAGACTTTTGTGTTGCGATTCGCTTCAGTGATGTCACGTGACATAATGTAGTAACTGTAACCCCAACATGGTCTTATCCTAAACCCAACCAAGTAGTTTTTGTGCCTAACCATTTCACAGCATTGATCATATGTTAAAAGTCTTTCTGGCTGTGTCAGATACAACCACAAAATTATGCCTTGTACTTTAGTATCAGACCGTGAGGGGCGGTGACAAAAAATTAGTGTGTGATGAGTTGGGAACATGTTGCCAAACCTGCGCCTGTTGCAACATTTTGGATGTTTTTTCATTCGTACGTATGTCATGGTTTTTACTGGTCCATTTGCAATCAGATAACCTTACAATTTTATTTATAATTTGCTTCTCAGAGATGAACTGTGAATAAAGGCAGTCTTATTTTGATGCACAGATTTTTACATTAGCAGGAATGTAGCCCAACATGGAAGTGAAAGCAGTGCTTTGTTTATTTAAAAGTGAAAGTTCAATAATAATATTTGTCCATATAATCGGAATCTCAGTATTGATCAAGTAATAGTTTCGGTTTTGATCATGCAGCCCTACTCTCCACCCCTTCAGAACTGCCTCTCACTCACTCGCTCCACATTAACTAGATTTCACTGGCACTACCTAAATTGAATAAGCGCCTCTGACATGTGATATGATGCTGAACAACATAAGATTTTGATAGCTTGTGTATATGACCATGTTAGTGACTTTCACCTCCTGAAAATTGCCTATTTCAGAGGGGTTCCGCACCATAAAAACCATCACACTGGCTGGAAATGAGAATGATCTCCTGATTCTAAATTAGATTATTCTATTTTCTGGCAGCTACTCTACTCTATATCTACTGTCATCTAGAGCTATGGGTGTGCCTTACCTCCTGTTTCGCTATGCCTCGGCTCTGAGTGTTTCTCCTCATTTTCAACCAGGTTTGTATGATGGTGACCATGAGTCTGCTGATGGAGGACAGACTCTACTGTAATTGGGTTGTGATGATGATGATGATGATCAACAGCCGAATGATGTGTGGGCTCCTTGTGAGACGGATGTGAATGTTCAGAAATTGTTTTTGAAGGTGTCAGGGAAACTCTGTGCTCCTCTGACTGAGAGGATGCCGAAGAAGGGAGAACCTTTGCTGTATCAGGAAGTGTGTCAGGTGCTCCCATGGGTGCCGGTGGATGCTCAGACAAAGGGCTGGTGGGTAACACATTGTCTGTTAGCGAGGTCGAGCTGGTTTCTGCTGGTGGAGCTCTGGTGTCTGTTGCATCAGGTGCATGAGGACAGAGAATGTAAATGCAATGAGGAATGAGCAGGCTAAGACATTAGCATAAGAGATGCTGCCTCAGATTGTTTATCCAAAGAAAGCTTTCCTTTCTGAGCTTTCCTTTTTTTCCATCAAGTGTGCACATAGACACACACAGGCATGCACGTTCATACCCGCAGAAGTGAGAACGCACAATGAAAGTGTGATTTCACACTGCTGAGATAGGCTAAACTCAAAAGCTGTTCCACAACCCTTTCAGTGCTGGAGAATTGTGTTTTTTCTGCAAAACACAGTGACTGTTAAAGGTGTGACTATTGTTAATATGCTTGTGCAAATGAAATCACACACTGTTTGTCAAAGTGTATTACTCTGTTTTACACTTACAGTGTTGTGTATGGATGTGTCCATATGTGTTTGCACATACTCAATTTTGTCATCTCTAAATCAGAGAGATGAAATGAACACTGAAACATGATGGAAATGTTCATCTCTCACCCTCACAATGGCAATGAATCAATTACTGATCTATAAAGAGAGTACTATACAGTGGGAGTATATAC
>JAJHUR010107445.1:0-28765 GCA_027495735.1 Lutjanus campechanus
CCCTCCAAATGGCAGCACCCTCCCTTGCACGGTTTAGCCTGCAGCACCACTTTTATCGTGGGAAAAATAAAAATAGAGAATAATAATAAGGAACTATAATAAAAATCCGAACAAAAACAATAGGGTTCCCAGCACCGCTGGTCCTGGGAAACGCGTATGCTTGTGCATCCGCGTCCCCCAGGCCCCGCGGGCTTGGCCCCCTAAAAATCTGAACAAAAACAATAGGGTTCCCAGCACCACTGGTCCTGGGAACCGCGTACGCTTGCATACGCGGTCCCCAGGCCCCGCAGGCTTGGCCCCCTAATAAAAGTGATTGTACAGCATTTTATGTTTTTTTTTTCTTTTTTAATTTAAAAGCAGATCACCCCTTTGTTGGAATCAAGGCCTTTCCACACCACTGTGCAGTATCTCCCTGCCTCCACTCATTTCAATGAGGGGAAGGCTACAGAGGAGATGTGATTTCGACTGCCATTGTAGCCTAACAAAGCGGCTGCTGCCCACATGAACGTGCACAGATTATGCTCAGCCGCACAGAGTTCACTGTGCTAAACATCTGGCGATTGCTGCCCGGCTTTGAGCTGTGCAACCATCACTAGCCATGTACAAGCAAAAACAATACTGTTTACTTGTGGAGCCAGTAACTGACGCCTACTTTCTTGAGGAGTTATTTACCTGAGAGAGCCACGTTTCCCTCCCTAACTTTAGGCTGCTGTATCAGTGCGTTGCAGCCATCTAAAATTATTTGAATGTGTTTTTGCTTTCACTTAATGTCAAATGTATTTGGTCTTACTGGACTGATTAGACTGACATTTCATAGCTAATGATAGTAGTGAATGTGGTGGATATTTGATATTCATCTCATAAACACAACATATCTTGAGACGGTAAGACATATTGCATCAGTATTGCATTTAATTATACTGTATTTTTTGCAGTGCTATATAAAGATTTGTTTTGTTTTTATTTATGTAATGACAAATTATAGGCGTGCTGTATATAATCTGAGCCCCTGCTGCAAATGATGATTCCAAAACCCCCATGAAATAGATGTTGAATTGTAGAGATAATGAAATAATCCTTTTCCCCCCAAGAATGACCTTCCAAAAGGCCCCGTTATGTTCAACTGCTGGGACATTTCCATATCCTTTCTGGGTCTGTCAACATGTCAGCCACAGTGCAAGGCTTCCTGTCAGTGCGGCATAATGACTCTTTTATCTGTTCATCTTTTCATTTATTTATGATGATGACAGTGTACTGGCACATGCTCAGCATGCTCGGAAATCGTAAGGGGACTAATTAGTTGGCGTTTTCGTAGGGGGTTGAGACCATTACACAGCCTCCAGTTTGGTTTAAATTCAGGTAATGACTAGCAGAGTGTGTGTGTGGCGCTGGTGAGGGCCGAGTGCTGCCACCCGTCTGCCAGGCACCGCTGTGATGGGGGCATGTTTAAAACCTGGCAAACCAGCCTCGTCACCTGGCACCCTGGTCCCTCACCGGCCTCAAGGTCATCAAGCTTGGCATGCTGCGTCGAAAGCTGGAGGGGAGAATGTGAGAGGCATCCCTGAACAGTCGTGATGGGCTGCCATGTTGTAGCAGGGGTCCCTCTTCGCCTGCAGCGATCTAAATCCGAACGTTTACACACACACACTCTTACACACACACGGCTTCAGTATGCTCCTTGAACAGGCTGACATCACTCCCTTTAGTAGAATCAGAGAGATACACTCTTAGAAATAAGGGTTCTGATGTTCTACCCAGAACCATTTACTTCTGAAGATCCTTATTGGAGAAAGGGTTTATAAAGGGCTCTTTGTAAGGCTAAGGGTTCCATTAAGAGCACTCTTCATCCAAGGAACCCTTTTTGGAAGACGGTTCTCCAAGGATTGTTGAATTCTTTTCATGTTTCATGTTAATTGCGACAGATTGTAAACATGATAGATGACCACAATATGCCTTTATCCTCCCTGGGTGGGTTCTAGTGAAACCTTTTAAGTCTATAATAGGGTTCAGAGGGGAATCTTAATAAAAGGTGCTACTTCGGACAAGCCAAATAACTTTCTATGGTTCTAGTTAGCACATTTATTTCTAAGAGTGTATCCAGTGAAATAAGTGGTGTGATGTTATCTGATGTACATTACCTGTGAATCAGGCACTGCTGTGTTATTAGACAATGCCATTTAAAGGAGATTGGTGGGAAGCGGTAGGTCGGTTCAGATTTAAAGCTCGGTTGAGTCCGTCTGGAATTCAGATCTACGTGGGGTTAATGAAGTGGATGCACACGATAACCCCCACCACGTTCACCTTTCCGCCCTCTCAGTCTTAAATTCCCCTCTCACATTTCTTATCATCTTCTCGTTTACCTATTCATTTAACTTTTCTTTTCTCGTCTGAGGTTTTGTCATAATTGTGTGGGTGAGTTCAAGGAGTCTCGAGGGTTCATTTAGCTCTGACTTAACCTCTGGTTATAGATCTGAGGATGTTTTGACGTGTGTGCTTGCGCTATCTGAGGTTATAGAGAAAAAAGCACAGAATGAGCCTCTGTGATCCTGGATGTCATTCATATCCAAAATCTCATATTATTCCGATCATTAAGAGGTCTTTGAAATCTGCACTCGGTGACAGAAAGAGGCGAACATCGTGATGGGTTGTCATTAACTGCTGCAATTTAAAGACACGCAATTGACAGTCTTGAAGATGGCGGCATTATAATGACTTGCTACATTGTGATATTCTCTGATCATCTTCACGTGAAGGCATGAAGGACTTCAACTTAAAGAGGTGTTTCATTTTTAATGGGTCATTTTCATTTTCACCACATGAGCTACACTTCTATTAGAGGTCAGGATCAGTCAGCGTTGCAGCCACTCTGCTGCACAGACTCGCAATTTAGGCTGTTTGTGCTCTTAGATCAATATTCATAATTGCAGGGAAGAAAGTGCAATTAAGAGTAGGTTTTTATGATACCACAATAATATAATTCTAATGTGTTTATGGTGTGCTCTTGTGTCATAAGGCTCTAGTGGTAAACACGATAACATGCATAAACATGATACATAATAACTTAAATATATTATGTTATTATTATTATTATGTTGTGATGTGTTAATGATGTGCTTGAGTTGAGTAAGGTATTATAGACATGTTTATACAAAAAATCAAGTTTTAAAATGTTGCTGCTTATATTGCATCTTTCTTCCCCCTACAGTTTGGGGAAGAAAGACAAGCTAAAAGAAAAAAGACAAAACAAAACAATGATG
Organism: Lutjanus campechanus; assembly: GCA_027495735.1. Classification (NCBI taxonomy): domain Eukaryota; kingdom Metazoa; phylum Chordata; class Actinopteri; order Lutjaniformes; family Lutjanidae; genus Lutjanus; species Lutjanus campechanus. The sequence goes on from JAJHUR010107445.1 coordinate 3,258, forward strand.
ATACCCATTAGCTGCTATATGAGACCCACCAGACGTTTCAATGTAAACCCATACGCTGCTGCATGAATGTCAATATGGTACAAAAAGTAAGAAAGCCTGTGTCTGGAGGAGGTGGGATGGATGGATGGATGGATGGATGGATGGATGGATGGATGGATGGATGGATGGATGGATGGATCAAAAATATACAGGACTAGGATTCTTGTCCCGTGTGAAACCAAATCATTATGCATAATGTTATCTGCATCACTTTTTTTATTCACACATGTAACACAAAAACATACCACTTGGAGATGCATGTACACTTACACTCATTTTAAGCCTCTATTCTTTTCATGTCTGTTCTGAGCCTTTCTGAGTGTTGTTATAAGCCTGTAGCACTCTTGACATAGCGACACAATAATTACAGAAGTAACTGATTTTAACCCAAAACATGGTCTTTTCCCAAACTCAGCCCTGTAGTTTTTATGCCTAAACTTTTCCAAGTAGTTTTAGTGGCTAAACCTACCCAGAATGCAACATTTCATAACATTAATCTCATGCTGAAAGGGCTATCTGGCTCATACAGCAGCTGAAGAGTACCTTGTGCATCAGTTTGAGAGGCTGAGGGGCATGACAAAGCAGTAGGTCAGTAGCCACCTAGCTGGGATGAGAATATGTTGAAATATCTGCCACAGAGCTGCTAAATGCTCCACTATGTACAGCAATTAGTCCTGAACCTGTCTGTCTGCTGTTTGGTGCAGACAGGTAGCAGATAGTCAGTCACTGAAAAACAGCTAACTTCTGCTAAAGGTTGATGCTAGTGCTGGCGGTGAATCAAAACCAAAATCTGCTGGCTTTGAAACCAAAATAACAAGCTTAAAGATGCTTAAAATGCTCCATACGGCTGAAGGGAACTGCTTGAGTTGGGTGATAATTCTCCTCTTTTTCACTGTAACACATTATACAGTCATATGTTCCATTGTTGATATAAAAACATTGATTAGTGATGACCGCCACAATATCAGATTTTCTCTACACAGTTACTGTGGCCAAAAGAATTCATGCTAAAGATATTATTGCAATATGTATAGAAATTTTGAAAAGAAATAAAAAATAACATGAATGCAATGCAAAAGCTATCAGTCAAATTCATCCTCACCTTTGTTTATTGTATGCTTCATCACTTCTTTAGCAAATTACACTCAAAAGAGAGGTGGAGAGAGAGACAATAACAGTACAATAACTGTACAAAAAGTACCACTGTGGTAGTACAGTAGTTAGCTGGGTAGTTACTGTGTCATGTGCGTCAGTGTGTGTGTGTATGTGTTTCAGTGCGGTGTTGGGGGAAGGAGACAAAGCGAGAACAGAGAGAAAAAATGTCTTTAAGAGCATACAGTATATTTAAGAGGCTCTGGATTATTTGCACATGATACCAATATTTCAGTTATCGGCAATTGTCAATATGTCCTAACATCACTAAATGTAGCTTTACCACTTTAAAGACAAGATGCTTTAATGAAAATAAATCCATCACTAAATCCTAAACAGTGATCTTCCAAATATTACATGAAATATTGTGTCAAGACTCTTGTTCTGGAACACTTCAGGACAGCCTGACACGTGTAATACAAAGTCAACAGGACCTCTCAGTGAGCACAGTCTGATAAGATATACAATAGATAAACAGCGGGATATGAAAGACCTGATTCCTGAGGATAAAGTGATAAAGATTCACTTTTTTTCTTATTGGGTGTGAACATTAGTTGTCCTTGAAGACTTTAGATCAGTTTGATCGTAAAGGGTTAATTTGCTTCAATTATATAGTGCTTGTAGGATCAGCTAGCAATTAGGAGTTAATGCCAGCTGAGAGAATAAAGCAGGAGGACTTTGCAGAAGGGAATTCGCTTGAGTCGAACCATTGAGAGAGCAATTTGTTCCTCATATATTTGAGCTGTATGGTTCGGTGTTTTGTTTAACCACCGCCTTGTGTCTCTTGTCTCAGCATGTAATGGGAATTTTATTTTCCTCTCATTTTCCACGTCAGAAGATTAAAAACATAATGGTTATGTTGTTGTCAGCTGGGAGATGTCCAGAAACCCAAAGTGTGTGAAATAAAAAAAACAAAAAACAAGAACGCGCAATAAACAATAATTTAGCCCTCCTATTTATCTTTTTTCATCTCCTTTCAAAGGCAATCTTCATGTTTATTGGGTTGGAATTAAATCCTTCCTCGAGATCACAGTAGATGTTACGTTTGTTCAACTCTTTAATTTATTGTTTTGTTGGTGATGGAGACTCGAACGATTAAACGTCCGAAGGAGCCTACATTCCTAAACACAGCGCTAGTGAGGTAGAAAAGAGAATAATAAAAGATGGTTAAATTATTGATCGGGACATGACAGGACTACTGCCCCTCTGGGTACACTTCATCAATATTTTCCATGCAATTTAACCCAGTGCTGCCAGAACGTGCCTATACATAAGCAGTCCCTGAATGATGTTCTGCACTCTGTCATTCACACATGCACATACTCACACACATGCACCCCCCCACCCCCACCCCCCACCCCACGCTGCCATGCATTATTGAAGACTGGGCGTCATTGTGTTCCTTCCGGCTAAGGACGGCTATATTTTCTGTCGCCACCCCTGCATTGCATTATCACTGTTGCCCCCACTCATGATGCAAATGCCGCAGAGCTGGACTAAATTACAAGTGTTATCTGGACCTGGATGAAACAAAGTCTCTGTTCTAAGTAAAGCACAAGCTGGATTGATACCTCCATCGCTGCTGGAGAGTGTAAAGGCGAAGGGACAAAGCAGTTTTGTCAGGTCCAAGGAGGCTGTCAGTGAGTCTTCCAGCCTGTCCGTATGTATTCCCTCCATTAGCCACACTGCCAGCTGAACCAGAATAAGAAGGCAAATCCCAGCAGTAATTAGTCAACAACAAAGGGGATGCTATATTGTTTGGAGTCGTGTGATGCTGGGGCCTCTGTGCTAGCCATGTGGATTGCGGGTATGAGGTTGTCCCCCCAGGTGCCTGCTCAATCCAGGTTTTTTTCCTGGCGCTCGCTGGCTGAAATATTGAACAGGCTCCTAGATTTTTTTTATGTCTCCACAGGCATATATGCAGAGCTTAGCACCATGTAATGTCTTTCAATCCATCAAAAGCTGGAAGGGGGGCTTTTTGCCAGTGCTCCCTGTTTGTTTTACAAACAGTAGCCATTGTAAAAATCCTTCCATCCTGCATTAGTAGCACAACACCCACTGTGTTGATCCCAGTGCTTTAGAGTGGAGACTACCCCAAATAAAACCTCTGTTTTGAAATGATTGGTTGCCAGAACATGTTCGATGCCACATAAAAAAATAGATATATTTACATTTATTGGTTTAAATCAGTTTCTCTTTTAAATAATAAGGACTGAAAACAGTCTAATAGGCATCATATGGTGTTAGAAGTGGGATCACAAGTAGGGTGCACATTTGTACGCTGCTACCATTGTCACATAGTGTAGTTTAAAGGACCAGTGTAGAAAGGATTTAGTGGCTTCTAATGGTGAGCTTGCAGATTGCAAACACTCACATCACCCTCCCCTCAGAGAAACTATGGTGGCTGTGAAACTCATTAAAAATACAAAAGGCCCTATCAAGCCAATGTTTGGTTTGTCCATTCTAGGCCACTTTAGAAACATGGTAATGCAACATGGCAGCCTGTATGGAAGACGACCCGTGTCCTCTGTAGACATAAACAGCTCATTCTAAGCTAATGAAAACACGACTCCTGTTTTCAGAGGACTAATGAGATGAATATTATATTCCATGTCTGCAAATAAATCCCAATGAATCCGAGACTCTTGTGTTTTGCTGATGTTAGCTTTACTAAAAATAATAAACAGTAATTTAAACTTCTCTTTTTATGTCAAAGGTTTTTATTTTATTTTATCTAAACCTAATATTTAGAAAAACATTGAGGTAACCCATATCTTTGTCAAATGGAACATTGGATTGAGGACCATAAAACATTGTTATTACACCAAATATGACAGTGTTTCATGTTTTATATGCTTTGTGAGTATGAACACATTTATATTAATTGCCAAAAAGTAAAAATGGAGAGAACATAAAATGTACAGTGTGCCAGTAGTTATTAAAAAGGTGTCTGGCATTCTACAGTGAAGTCTTAAGTATGTTATTAGTTAAAAATCTGTCAAAGGCCCCCTAAAGGCCTGGAGCACTTCCGTTGTATGACTGGATATGCAGCGTTTTCTTTTTGCATTTGTTTTCTTATTTGCAGCACATTTCTGTATATGCAGCGTGTTTCTGTATTTGCAACGTTTTCCTTTTGTATCTGTTTTCTTATATGCAGCACGTTTCTGTATTTGCAGCGCCTGTCTGTATAGGCAGCGCGTTTGTACTTGTCGGCCACCGTATTTTTAGGACCTGGGGGACTCCTCCTACTAGAGCAGCTGCATGTTCACGTTACTTCGGTCAGACCCTGAATCAATGACGGCAACTACTGCAGGAAAAGTTGCTATAAAACGGCATTATAATAAAGAGAAAATAGCCTAATTAGCAACATGCTCAACCCAGGAGTTTGTCAGCTCACTCAGTTACTTTTGAGTTCCTTCAGTTGTATTCATTCACTTGTATCGCGGAGCTTTGCCGAGTGCCGAGAGGACCGGGCGGAGCCGACAGACAGAGCCGACAGACAGCTGCTGTGAGCCGGTGAGCCAGTGAGCAGAGGAGGGTCTGCAGCAGACTGGCGCTTCTGGAGGAAAAAACCACGGGAGTTGCTGTGATGATGCCGGCTATTTTACTGTCAGGAGAGGAGCTCAGAGTGTATATTTCAAACTTTTGGGATTAAAAAGAGGATTTATCTTCACTCCTGCTTCAACCTTATGCAGCAACAACAAAGAAATCATGGAGCCGCGGACCAGCCAGACCAGAGCTCAGCATTTGTTTTTGAAACTTTTGAGATGAAAAAGTGAATTTATTTTTTACTCCTGCCTCTCAGTCCCTCTGCAGCAGCGGTTCACGAAACAATTGCGGATGTTCTGACCAGCCAGATGAAAGCTCAGAGTCTGTTTCATAAACTTTTGGGACTGTGTGCAGCAGCACCATGGAGGAGCCACCGCGCCGTTTACAGGGTGAGTAAATGACACCGTGCTTTGTACTGACATTTTTGGCCGCGCGAGTCAAACCGTGTTGCCGCTAAGCTGCATTTTCATGACCGCTGATATCGCGGAGAGCCGCGCCCGACGTGAACCGCGAGCCCGACTCCTCTCCAAGCAGGCTGTAGTCATGTGGTGCTGACCGCGGCCCCGAGCCTCCTTTCTGTCCCCCTCCAACAAGCGGGTGTTGTGATACTGAGCTCGTGTGTGCAGGAGACCAGAGAGAAAGGCGTTTTTAAAAGAATTTTAAAAGAGTTTTGTTCAGCTCTCTGTACTTTTATATCTTCATACTGAATCTTCATGTTTTTAAATGTAGTTTCTCTCCTCTGTCGGTTTTTTTACTGTCAGGTGTCTGTTTTATTACACATAGTTGATGTCTGTCGGTCTGTGCTGGCTCACGAGCCTCGTTAACGGTTACTTGCGCTCATGAAGGGCGTGCTGCTCATCTAGTGGGAGGGGCTGAGGACACAAAACCAAACCTAACTCAGATGACACTCAAAAATCAACCGTTTTCAGGCTTTCTACCTACTGCAGCTTTAAATGCTGTCTGCCGTATGGTACTTCTTTAAATCTGTGTCATTTCACTGAGTTGAAAATTGGCCTGGGACATCTAGTGTTATTGCCCGAAGTTGTTTTCTTGGAACTGTGTATCGAGGGGTTTTTAGTGCGGATCAAATCTATCATTCGAGGGCATCATGGTGGCACAGCAGTATAGGACGTATGCTGTGTGGCCAGCTTATTTCTGGCCAGGGATCTTTGTCGCATGTTGTCCCCTTTTCTTTCTCTCCACATGTTAGCTGTCAGTCTTGACTGTCAACTGTCATGAGGGAGCAAAATAATCTCTGGGAAAAAAAAGAAGATTTTTCTTCTCTGAGAGATAACTTGAGGCTGAAGTGAGCATCCCCAGACTTCAATTTGTGCCTGAGATGATGCAAATACATACTGATGGTGCCATGAAATAATGATGGACTACATTAGCACACTTGGTAATGCACAAAGCTAATATTGGTAAAATGCAGTGCTTGTGTTATGTGTTCCTTGAGGGCAGAATATTTAACAGAACCCACCCAGACAGTTGCCCTGAGGGGTGGGGTGACCTCAATACACGGATGGAGAGCTTGTAGACAGTTACAGTGCTGTCCATGGATATTAACAATTTAACATCTCTGAACACACAGTAAGGTACAAAAAAGATCAGACATGGTGCACATCACAGCTTATTTGTTGTTCTTGAAAATTGCAGGTTTAATCTCAACAACAATGAATGTGTCCATCAAAGATCCTGTTCTGTCAGTGTCGTTGAGCCAAACATGAGACGCCCACTTGCTTGTGGTAAAAGCACTGACAAAAAATAAATTACCACACTCACCAGACATGAAATGCAATGACACCTCACTGGTATAAACACCTTACCATTGCATTAACAATATAACTATTTTTAAAAAATCCCATATTTAAATCAGACGTCTCATTCCATGAAAACACACAGCTGTACACACAAACAACGCAAAAGACCTTTATGTGCTCATAGCCTGTAAAGAACCACCACTGTGAAACCACCAATTGTGTTACAATGATGGCTGTTTTAAGGTTACTTAACTGATAAATTACTGCATATTACATGTTTACCAGGACAGCCATTACACCCACTGCTGCTCCTGCTGACTGTATCCTGTTGTATGCTTTAAAGGTGCATTGTGTAAGATATGACCATCATTTTTAAATGTTTGAAAAAATTATCCACAGAGCCGCTGAGGTTGGTTAGCATGCTAACCACCTAGTCCCAGCCTGTTCTGTCTAGTAATAGCTACTGTAGGCCGTTTTCATTCCAGACTTGTCACATACCAACCTATATTATCACTGGCCCTCAGTGACTCATACAGATGTGCACATGCCCATTAACGGCTGAAAGAGATGATGTAAACCCATCCACAGCTGTATGAGATGGACTGGGCTATAAAACATTGTATAAAGAGGGAGAAAGTCCACAGCTGGAGTCAGGAGGCCGGGGTTCTTGTCTCATGTGAAAACCCTAAATTTATTATAGTTTTAAGGTACATAACATTATATGTATCATGTGACTTGCGTATTGGGACTCACATCAGTATTGTCACGTGTTGTATGTAACATAACATACTTCACATACCTCAAACATGGTCTTATCCTAAACCTACCTAAGTAGTTTTTGTGCCTAAACCTAACCAAATGGTGACCGTTTCACAATGTTAACTACGTGTTAAAAAGGCTTTCCAGGTGCGACTCATACTAGCTGCTCAAGAATACATTGTGCATCAGTATGAGACGCCAAGGGGCGGTGACAAAACATCAGTATTTTGACGAAACAGGACGAGAATGGGTTGTAATACCACTTTGAAGCTTCAAGAGACAATTGTCAGATCCCTTCATAGTTACAATAAACTCAAAATTGTCAAGAAAAGAAATTCTTCTTACATCTAGTCTGGAATAAATCGTAGGCTACGCTTCTGAATTCAAGTTTCTCTGTTTTACCGAACGTAGACAAGCTTTTTAGTTAAACACACTTCAAACTGGACAGAAACAAAACAAACCTCAACAAAAAAAACCGTCTTGGTTTGTCTTTCCACTCTTCACCAATCACCAATTAAGAAAATGAATCCTAATCCAGTACATAAGATGTGACAATATTTCGCCTCCCTGCTGCTTTTCTGATGGCCAATGTCCCTCTCACTCTTCACTGCTTCACACCTCTCCTGTCGCCACCTGTCATCTTCATTGCTCTAAGAGTCAGAGTCCCGGTCAGAGTCACCGTAAGTCACATCAGTACAGTACTCCCTGTCATCAAGCTGGACTCCATCAGTCTATTTTATTTATTTATTTATTTATTGTTTGGCTGTGTTCACTGAGAGGCTGCCTAGCATAAATACTCTGCCGATGCTCCGAGCTGCAGGTCTGGCCAGATTCAAATTATAGTAAGACTTCTAGTTATAGAGCTAACTGAGCTAACAGCAGCTAGAAGGCTAGCTACAGCTAAAGAAAGAGCATAGTGAACAGTTAGTGGTTACTCTGGTGACACATCACTCCTTATTTTTTGGAGTTACCTTTGTTAGGTGGGTATATTTTACACCTTTCCCCTCTTTTTTTTTTCAAAGCTCTGTCTCCCCTATACCTGTACTTTATGAAGCTGAAATAAATTGTAGGTGCGTTTTTGGTCATTCTATATGTATAAATTCACTTCTCCATGGTAAAGATCAAAATTCTTACTGTATGACATCAACCTTTAAATTTTTAATTAACAAACTTACCTTATAAGTGTATGGAACCACACAGGTGTAAATATTGCAGGCTTCATACATCATGTCTCTATTTACATTCCCCTTAACATTTTCTACCTATCATATAGTAAGCCTATATGGACATCTGGAAAGCTGCTATTTTTTTTTGGTCAATATTTAATCTTCCAGTGACGATGAAATTGTTTGAACACTATCTGACTCTTAAAGCAACTACAAATTTTGCAGAACTGATACTGTTTTAAAAGCAAAGTCTTCCACGATGATGCACACACTGTGGGTTCAGTATTAAAGTTGACATCTTAAAAAGCTGAGCTTTGTTAAAAGGTCACAGAGATACCAAATACATCAGGTTGAATGTCAGGGAAATGTGTATAAAATGATACACAAAACATCCTTTTTTTCCCCACTTGTCAGCATCCATGTGACCATAGCATCACAGCTGAGAATTTTCCGTGTTTGTGTGATAGACCGTAACAAAACATCTTTTTGTCATGTCACTTGTCATGGCCCTTCCTAAGTACCACCCCGTTTTGCTCTGTGCTCCAATGACATTTGAGCCTCAGACAGCTTTCTCTTTTTCACTTTCTGGTTCTTAGATATGCAGATATTCAATGCACTAGGCTCTCTACAACCCATAAAAACAACATATATCTGATGGCTATATGTTTGCAAAATGCAACCTAACTATCTACATCAATTGCTACCTAGCTGCTGATCGCCAATGTTGGCAAAATGCTATCTAACTACCAAACTAATCAACATCAATCCTTAGCCAGCTAGTAAGCTAGCTAGTTGTCTAATGGTTTGATAACATTAGCTAACTTAAGAAAAACGGGAATGGAAAAAGCTGAACGAGGTACCAAGCTTGCTCAACTATTATTGGAGTACAGGACAAGAAGGGGTGGGACTTAGGAAGGCTCTATTAATATAACCTTGTTGTACAAAATGTTTCATATAAAACATTCAAAACTACTTAAGGGGTTCAGGGCATTAAAAATGTAAAACCTGAGGTTACAAATCAAAGTGAAAAAAAAAAGAAATCTCTGCACCTTGCAGTGTAATCCTTGTTTACTGGACAGCTTTGGTCCTGTAGGATATTGGTGACATCCTTGTCAGCATTCTTAAAGCTGAGAAAGAGCTTTACCAGCATATGAAACAGAACCAAACCAAGCAAACTTACAAGTGCAGCACAGTATGCAGTGGGGGAGAAAAAGCATTTGGTCAAAACAGTAGTGCTCTCCTAATAACACAGCATGTGTGTGGCTCCATCAAGTTGACGTTAATTAGGGAGAACGGTGTGTAACTCCAGCCACGGTTGTCATAAACCTCCTACTGCTTTCCCTTTCTCTTTACAAATATCTCTTACTTATAACTGTATAATTATAGGCTTTCTTGGGATACATTATTCGTATCTGATTTATTTTCTAACATCTTACATCATGGTATTTTTTCATGGTCGAGGAGATTTTAACAGCGGGTGAAAATGCTCTGCTTTGATCGAGGGATGTATATGTGCTTGAGGGAAGGTAAAATGGGTGAGGCGAGTGTGCAGCAGTCATCCTCTATTTTAATGCCACCCAAGGTCCAGTTTGGACCCTGAGGGACAGCAGTGATGTTATGATTGTGATAAATCCTTCCTCGCCGTGCTTTAAGCCATAGGAGGTTTGACATAAAATCATGCTATTTTCAAATGTATCTATATTTATACATCTGCTGTCATATGCTAAACCTTTTAAGATGTTGAAAAAGAAATTAAAACATGGCTAATGAATATCAGCTAATAAAAAGAGCTAAGAATTGCCAAAGTTGTCCTTTTTAAAGTTAATATCCTGCAGTAGGTGTGTTGCTTTTATATGCAAATTAAACCAAGAGGTCCATGTAAATAATGCAAATGGCCTCAACACATCAGCACACACACACACACACACACACACACACACACACACACACACAAACAAATGCACATGGTTGTCGTTGCTAGGCGACAGTGGCTGGCAAGCAAAGGTGCACAGCCATATCCATGTCGGTCTGAACACCTCAGCAAACGACATGTAGGTTTTGTTCCCTGAAGTGTGGGTGACGCTGACAGAGCTTGAATGCATGTTTGAAATGGAACCAGCTTCGCATTAGAATGTGCTAAATTGATTCAATGCAACAACCTGTTAAAGAAAAGAAGAACTAGGTCTGCATTTTTTGGTTTTTGTTTGCATGTGTGTGTGTTTAATGCGGGGAAAAAGAAACAGACGTGTTACTTCATCTGGTTTAGACATGTCTGCAAGCTAAGTAATGTCATATCTGCACATAAAGCAGCTATAACAGTCATGTATAGGGAGTGTTGAAGTCCACAATAATGAATGCCTGTTTAGTTGTAGTTGACAATAAATGTACATGATTGCAGTGGAGGCTCTATTGACCAAGTTCTCCTGCTCACAGATTCATGCCGACAGTGTCTACATGGTCCAGACGGAGCCTCTGATGGCCACGCCCGTGTTGCCATGTATCACTACCAGCCTATAGATATTACTTTGTTTGCTAAAATATAGTGTTAGTGTCAGTGACAAAAATACTCATCCATCGAGGCTGTTTTAAGTCAACTAAAGATGAGAAGTGTGTAGCTCAGCTTGGGTTTCAGTTACTGAAAGGATGTGTGTTGTGTTTGCTGCCAGAGAAAAGAAATAAAATGTCCCTGTTTATTAAAGTGTTTATGCATCAGCAGAACTACCTAACCGGCGAGAGATAACTTCATGGCAGTCTGTGACCAAAAAGAAAAGGAAATAAAGCATCTGATCATTTTTGCTTCTCCACAACTCCGAACCATATGGTTTTAGGCTATTTTAATTGTCTTTTGCCTGACTCAGAGCTGCTGTCTGCACCAACTTTGCTGTAAAGAGTATATGAAGACAAAATCAAATCCTCCCTCCCCAAGGAAAACAGTCAGAGTAGAGGCAATGTCAGACTGAATATAGAAACGGAGTGTAATGAGTTGATATTTCAGTCTAATATCAGGCAACAGATTTCTCGGTCAATATAAGGAATTTGTTGCTTCGATTGACTCCATTTAACATTGATTGGACATCCACATAAAAAGTGGTGAATTTCAACCCCCCCAAAAGTTTATGTATTCATGAATGTATAAGCACAATTCAAGAAGATTATTAGGACAGAACTGATTAGTTTTTTAACCAGATAAATGATGTGAGCCTTATTACCTTTCAACACATTTCTTGTGATAACACACTGGGTCTCAGTTAAACATTATTTATCCTGATTTGGCTTTTCTGCCTCAAGAGTTTCTCTGCCTCTTTGAAATGTGTAATTAAAACTCCAATCTGCTTTGCAGACAGCCGACACAAACATCATCTTCCAGTCAATAAACAGAGCAGTTGTGATTGAGCCTGAATAGAGATAAAGAGAGGGGTGTTACATTCATATTTTAGGTATTAACTGATGTTTTCATCCGTGTGCCTTATTGCAGAATATCTGTGTCTTGCTCTGTGATGCTATGACAGAATACATGTCTACCGCAGGGATGTTTTTGGCCATTTGCAAGAAAGTCTCAGAGGTCTCAGAAAGATTAAGTGTATTTGTCTTTAATTAAATTAACAATCTATCAATCAACTATTGAAGACATTGTGCTGGAAGACTCTGAATTTCATCCGAAAAAGCAGAACAATTCCTTTTTTTCTCCATGCTGTTATATCTATCCTCCAGGCCTGTCCCACTGGATAGCTGCAATGCTAAGGAGGTTACTTTGAAAGCCTCATTTTACAAGCTACCAGTTATTTCACTTTCGAAGAGGTTCAGCTACAGCAACACTATTGTCAGGAGGAATATGGTTTGTAAAAAATACATCTAGATTATCAAACGTGAATCCCATGACTGCAAAATGTTTCACTGATTAGGATTTGTTTCGTTTGAAACAATGTGCGTAGGAATATTCACTGCTGCCTGCAAGAAATTAACATCTCATCCAAATAACCCCACATGGGATTAGTAAAAGAATAAGTGTGAGGAATGTTAACTTCAATTTGTATGTGATGCCATCACTGCAACATTTCCAGTTAGAAGCAGAATGGGGTGTCAAAGCAGGTTGAAAGACATTTTCTGTGACAGCCAGAAACTGACACTGCAGTTGCCAAATGCAGTTAAAATGGGATAAGAACAAGAGCTTGGTATCTGGATTCAGTCATGACCAATCAAGTGACATTTGGGTAATATATGTAGGCCTATTAAAGTTGAAATCAAATGAGTTTTAAATTGAAAGTGTTTCTAGAGTTGCCAGTCCCACTGAGAATCAACAGCACACTTAGACTGGGTTCCACAAATGAAGATAAATAAATTAAATTTACTCTAGAGTTGAACAAAACTAGGTTTGAAATGAGTAAATCCATATTCAAAATTAAGCATAGTTCTGTTGCACAATTGAAAGCGAATTTATTGATATCAACCAAAATTAAAGTTAAATCAAAATGGAGATGCTCTATTGCCTCAGGACATAAATTAATACATTCACACATTACTTTTTGGGTCCCCTGCATTCCTTAACAAAAACATTACATTGTTTGCTAGCTAGTTAAAAAGCTAAGAAAATGTTACATTTTAGCAAGCTAGCTAAACAGTTAACAGAATGTCACTTTGTGTTCTAGCTAACTGAAAAGTTAAAATGTAACACTGTCTGCTGGCTACATGTAGCTAAAAAAATGAACAGAGAATCTTTGCAGAGAAGCTCTAATTTAATTTTTTTTGAGAAAAAGAAGATTAAAAAAACAACACAGTAAGGACAAAAGAAACTGCTTGGCAGCAACCGGCTGTTTTAACAGATTAGCTGGAGCGAAAGTAGAGATGTCTCATAAAACTCCAATTCAGTTGAGTCTGTTGCTTCAAGGAACTTATTTTGCAAAAAGGCAGCCATTTTAAAATTTAACTCCCCCTCAAGTTTAATGTTAATACTGGATTGAATTTTAAATTGGAGTTCATGGTTTAGGTGCAGCATAATTAAATTTAATCTAGGTTTAGAGATTTAAATTTCATTTTTCTTCATTTAAAGCTAGTTTATAAGTTTGGTGGCTTTGGTTTAAAGTTAATACCTTACTTATATATACTCATATACTTATACATATACTTACAATATTGTGAGAATATTGTTGGGTAATTATGTGGAGAAATGACGAGTTAAATGAGGCATCCTATGGAGAGAAAAAAAAAAAGACACTGGACATTTTTTTTTCTGCACACTGAGGCTCCTCAGATGCTCTAGTCCCGTTCTTCCCTTTCATCCCTCACTAAGAGATGAGCTAAAGGAGTCTTTTTCTTTCTTGCTGCAGACACACTGGCTTCCCACTCATACAGCCTCCACTGTAATTACTGAGGCTTTTCACAGAGCTGCTTTTGAACATCATGCGCCAACACCGTATGATCACACCTCACCAAGCTAACTCCCTGGGATATGAGATTGTGGTCACAGCGGCCGCCAACCCGGTGCCTGTTGCTGCTGCTGTTGTGTTACTTCCTCGGCATGGTGTTCCTGTGCATCAAGAGTTACATGGCACTGACCCTGTAAATACAGCATGACTAAACAGCGAGTAATGAAAGCCCTGTCTGGTGTCTGTACAAACAGCTTATCCCTCAACCTGGGCCTCCACTGTAACATGTCGACAACCTCACTTTCCCTCCCTCACGCTCTTTCTACATGTGCCAGAGTGATAGGAATCTCCCCAGGCTCCTTCATCCCCTTCGCTGGCAATCCAGGATTCACATTGTCCGCTTTTGTCTGCTATTCTCTCCAGATATTTAGGTATTCATCGCTCCTATTCGTGACTCCGTTGGGTCTTGTAGCCGAGGCCTGCCTTCCAGACAGTACCCTAGAGAAGAGACAGAAGAGAAGAAAGGGGGGGGTTAGAGAAACGAGCCACAGACGGTACAGGGCTTATCTGCTCTGAACACCCGAGTGTCGGCAGCTCCCCAAATGCTATGAATATCTGTGCCTCTATGTGTGTTTATTAAGCAGTAGGAAATGCTTTTTTGCAAGGCAGGCAAAGGGAATTGTGCGTGTGTGTGTGTAGATGGCACGTTGTGTACACTTCATTTCGGCGTAGATGCAGTTTTCCTCTGCAATACGAGGAAGGTATTAACGTTGTACTGGTGTCACGGAGAGGCTATCGAGCCAGACCGCCTCAGATCAAAAGAGAAGGATATCTGTTATTAAAGAGAGCCAACGCTGAAGAGAGAGCACAGGGCTGATAGATTGCGTGTAATGAAGGATTTATATTTGGCCATTATCACTGAAGCACCTCCTATATTCAAATCATCAAGTGATTACTAGGCAATGTCAAGTAAATGGCTTCTCGGTAATGGCTCTTAAGTTTGCACTCTGTCAACAAAACAAGTCATATCTGCCCAATAACAGATAGTGTTTTCACATGGCTGCAAAGCATGATGGGAGATTAAACTCACAAAAAGAGATAATTGATATTAGGAGAATCAAAGCTCAAAACAATTTCCGCTCTGTTTGCTCCACTTTTAGAAATAAAGGTGCTAACTAGAACCATAAAGGGATCTTTGGCTTGAGAACCCCCTTTTTTTTTTACCTAGAACCCTCTGCAAAAGGTTTCAGCCAGTGAGAGCCTCCTGTGAGAGGTTCTAAAGGAGAATCCTTCTATTCCAACCAGAACCCTCTCTGCAGAGTTCTATGCAGAATCTTTTCACCTTCTAAGGGTGGTGACAAGAACCCACTTAAAGGAGTTCCACATATAACCTTTTTATATTCCAAGAGTTTTATCCAAGAACATTTTTATAATCCAATGGTTTCATTTAGAATTCATCCAGGGGATTCAAGGAATTCTTCTTCTTCTTCTATTCTTCTATTTTCCAATGGTTTTATGTAGAACCCACTCAGGGGGGCTATACTGAGAAACATTTTATATTATGGTATAAAGAACTCTTGACAATAGAGTTCCAGAAGGAATTCAACAACCCTCTCTGGGGTTCTGTCCAGAATTTTTACACCTACTAAGGTTGCTAACAACAATCAACCCAAGGGGTTCTACCAAGAACCCTAATATATTACAGTGGTTTCATCTAGAACTCGTACATTGCAATGTATTCAAACTAGAACCCACTCAGGAGGTTCGACCAAGAACCACCCATTTAGTCTAGTACCCACTGAGAACCCTTCTATATTCCAAGGATTTTATGTAGAATGTATGGTATGATATGATGGTATGTATGGTACAAAGAACCCTCGAGAAAACTCTTAATGGAACCTCTAGTCTTGAGGTCTCGGGGTCTAACAGTGACATGAACAAACAGCACGAAATTGTGAAGCCAATTTGGAGGCGAAATTCAGACCAGCCTGACTGTTAATGTGTGAAACAAGTGTGAAAGTGTGAAACAATTTTGTTAATGAATCATTAAAAATGTTTTGGATGTGACATTGTCAACAACACGCAGTTTGATCGCTTGGATGTTTTCAAGGTGAAAGCGAAACGACGCTGGTCTGAAAAAAATTTAAGTCACAATATCGCTCAGCAAAAATCTGTTGTTGATGTGAAGACTTGCATTGGATACATGCAGGTTCAAAAAAATATTATTAACATACAAATTATTTGCATGTAAAAACGCATCCGGTCTTTACAAAGAACCCTTGGTGAACCTTCCTTCAGAAAAGGGTTCTTTAGAAGTAAATGGTTTGTGGGTAGAATCTCAGCCCTTCAGGAAGAACCCTTTTGGAACCCTGATTTCTAAGAGTGTGGTGTTATGTTGTATTGTCATTGCTCTAACAGTCTCACTTAGGAAGACAAATCTGATAATTTGAAGTCACCTTCTGGAGTAACCCAGCTTACATGCAGGCTAATATAGCTTCTACTCAAATATTCATGTTTGTGATTCAAACAAAACAGTGGTTACTTCCCTATTCTGCACGCAGGACGTTTACCACGGGGGCTGCAGTCACGAATGGAAATGAGACGGGGAGTCGTTGACATGTTTCTAGAAATAAATTATGCAGCAGTGCTAGTCTGCATTCTGCGACTCAGGGTCCAGAGTGTCTGGAGTTAAAATCAGTCATCTGATTTGATGCAGGTGGGTGGTTTTCTTGGGTAAATGCACCTACCACCATCTGTGTGCTGGTTAGTGTGCTCGCATGTCTCACCACACAGCACTGTATCCGGCTGCCAAGAGGCTGCCAAGTTGCATTGCTCTGTCTGAAGGCTTTCAGGGTAAAAATCTGGCAGGGAGCTGTCGTGGGGGAAAAAAAAAAGATTTAGAAAGAGTTGGACGTGATGTTTCTGAGAAAAACAAGACGGGCGGCACGGCATTTTGTGTTTAGCACTACTGATTTAAGGAGCTTCAAACCACATTGGAAGTTTAAGGGAGCTTTTAATTGCTGTGGGTAGATACAGCAGCCATCAGCTTAAATTAGAACTGATTTCAAAGCAAAGAAATTTTGATGATTTAAAAGGCAGCCAGTTATTTTGTTGGCACTGGCTCATAACGAAGTCATCTAGTCACAAAATTGTGGGTGATACTGAGTTTTGGCCATCATTTAAATCAATAATTACAAGCTACTCACTGTGTTAAAGAAGAAGGAGTGGTCAAATGAGGCTTAATTAGGCAAGGCAACTTTATTTGTATAAGCACCTTCCAACAACAAGGCAGTTCAAAGTGATGTACATAAGGCATAAAAAGGCATTAGAAAAGGATATAAAAGAAACAAAGTAATATACGAGGATGCATATAAAGAACACTTTAAAGCCTTAAACAAATCTGTAGGCTACCCTGATGTACTAGGAAGAGAGAGCACACATGAAGAACATAACATTCTCATCTTTATGCAACACTACAACAATTTACAACAATAAGGTGTGCTTACTTTTGGTTTGATTTTCCATATAAAGTGGTTTAAATTGTCTGGATAAACTGTTTGCTTGTTTACAACCTCTCTGATTGCTCTGTCAATTTTAATTATAGTCATGTTGCCATGTTTCCAGATTTCAGGGATCACTTTGGTGCCTGTTTTTATCACAACCAATAGAAATGGTGACCAAAATTATAACAATAAGACACAAGTTGTGATAAACTGGAATCATCCACTGAGTAATGCATGTAGCATCACCATAGGGTGTAACTGCAGGTGCAGTGGAGCGTACTTCTGACCACAATCAACTGGGATGTCATGCGGGGCTTTTCGATTGTCACGAGTTAAATCATGTCTCACTGATTTGCATTTCCATTTCTTCTCATAATGCGCCGAGCTGTGTCGAGTAGCACCCGAGATTGACTCTCTACCGAGTTTGGCCAAAGCGCTGCTGACCTGCCTCCAAGTGGGTCCACCGCCACCAACCTGTGACGACCCCACTAATCCCCCTCAAAGAAACGTGTGTTGCGAGATTGAACTCATTTCTGTGCAGGCAGGCAAAGAGAAAGGTCTTTTAAGAGTGTCTCTGTCAGTCCTCAGTACTTTTGTGGCTTTTAAATGAATCTCTGCAATATGAAGTTTAGTTTTTTTCCTGTGTTGCTGCTTTATTTTACTGTTTCTTGTTGCTTTCAGCTGTATGTGTCGTGTAATGTTAAGAAAAAAAACCAAATGATTTGCTTCATAATAAAAGCTCTTTAATAACAAAATAACAAGACTTTTATTGTAAAAAAATTGGAAAATGAAACATGTTTATTTTTGACTTTTCAGCCATTTGAACCAACACAAGCTCTTATTAGTTAAAAAGCACACTTAAGCAGGAAACCCAGCAAGTTAAACCGAGTCAAGTCAGTACAGCACATGCTTGGAAAAGAGGTAATCATGTACTGACCAAGGTTACTATACTTAACTATAACTAAAAACTAAAATTAGGTGTGGAAAAAACACTACTACAGAAAAATTAGATTGCAAGTAAATGAACAGAATATAATAGAATGATATTGCATTCTCACAAAACTAATAAACTAAAATAAAAATATGCAGGACATGAATTTAGTTTTAGTCTTTGTCAATTTGGACAAAATATGTCAACACAAGAAGCATGAGGAGGCATTGGTGCATATGCTTATTGGGACTGACTGTCTCCATGACTGTGACTCAGTAGTGTTTGTATCGTGATGCCTATTCTGAACTTCTTAAATCTTGATCAATACCCCCATATTATAATAAACTGAAACTAATAAAAACTAAACTAAAGCTAAACATTTTAAAGAGTAAAAAGTAAACTGAAAGGTGCAAACACACTCTGAAAACAAAATTAATTAAAATCAAGATTAAAAACAAAATAAAAATAAAATCTAATGAAAAATACTAAACTGTAATGACTCTGGTGCTAACACTCTTGCATTACTGGAGCAACGGGAGAGCTTAAACCACTGGAAGTCAGAAAAAGTGAGACTTTAACTTGATGCTAAGATGACTGTTTAAGTAACATGTACTGCATTGCTGCTCTCAGCTCACGTAATGATCTTCACTGTCTTATCTGCTCAAGTTTTCTATTGATCATATTCATCAAACACCCACACAGCAATTAAGCCCTTTTCCCTATTACAGCCGTAATGACAACAAACCAAATCATTGTTCCTCAGAATCTCATCATTGCTCTTCTGTAAATGTGAATTAATTGCAGAAAGCATGAAAAAAAAAGCGGCAGCCTCAGC
Organism: Lutjanus campechanus; assembly: GCA_027495735.1. NCBI lineage: Eukaryota > Metazoa > Chordata > Actinopteri > Lutjaniformes > Lutjanidae > Lutjanus > Lutjanus campechanus. The sequence goes on from JAJHUR010107445.1 coordinate 22,315, forward strand.
TGGTGGGAGCACGGTGTGTAAATCTCCCTTTGTCTGTAAAATCAGGGGGGGGTGCAGGCCGCGTTGCCAAGTGATTTACATTGACATCCACCTGTGTCATTATTCCTGCAACAACACCCCAAACTATCTTGACTCATCCTTCTTCTCTGGCATCCATAACTTGTATCTGAAAATTTCCTCAATCAATCTGTTGGATTATCTTCCTGCATTGTGCAGAAGTGAGAAAGACGAATAACACACTATTCTATCACCTGCATGTGTTTTTAAATTGGCTCCTGTGAGATTCATCCCCTAAAATTCTAATGACACCTTGCCTTTGACTACACCTGAGCTGGTTCTGCTTATGAATTACACACTAGCCTCTAATGCAGATTAAATTATACAAGGTACCTTTGGGATATTGCCCCACGTCTTGGTCTTTTCATATTACTAAGCAGGTTTGTTAATATAATTCATAAAAGCCTTTGTCACAGGCCCTGCAGTGTGATTGCACTGACACTCAGGCAGAGGGATTTCTCATAAAGAGATATTGTTTTTTCTGCCTGTTTAGTCTGAAGCATTATGGGTTTATGGAAGGCAGGAGATGCAGAGGCGGGCAGCAGAAGCGGAAGGAGGAGTTTGTTTGGATGAGACCCAGGATGGCGATATCCTATTATGTAGGCTGTCACTTCGGGTAACCCTGAGAGCGTGACTGCCGAAAGCATCTGACACACTATATGCTTTTACAGCAACAATGAGATTCGCTATCATTTTTGAACAGGGGTCAGCAGGTGGATAAAACATGTTCATTTTACTCCCCGTCCGAGATGTGTTTTGTTTTTGCATGCGGTTATTCACATTAACCTTAGATATGAGTCCAATATCCAGTTGGTATGTTATCCATACCGTGGTAGTTTTATTTTACATAAGCAAAAACAATTGGCATAAAAACACATAACAAGATGTCACTGAATCCTACACACTTGTCCTTTAAAGCATACCAATTGTTTTTGCTTTTGTCTAAGTGTCTGAATCATTATCTCCGCCAGGTGATAACCAGCAGAGCTTGAGCTTGTCTGCAGCTAATCGTGCATACTACTGGATGCATCTGCCTAATTTTTTGTGCACATTCATGACTACATGCTTAAGGACCTCTGTGACTCACAATCTTTGAAAAACCTTGATTTTTTTTCTTCTTTTTTGTGCCTCTAGCCTGGCGACAGCCATGGCCAGAGGCATTATGTTTTTGGGCCACTTGCACTCAAGGAGGAACTGATTAGATTTTGGTGGTCAAAGGTCACTGTGACCTCATGTCCATCCTGTTCTCATGGATGCAATATCTCAGGATTGCTTGGAGGAAATTTCTTCAAATTTGGTACAAATATTCACTTGGACCCAAGGAAGAACTGATTAGATGTTGCTGGTCACAGTCTATTAATAGATTTTTGGTAAGAAGGTAAAAAGTCTGTTGCAGGCGTGATGAAATTAAGGCATGTAAAATGGTTTAGGAGAGAAATTTTTAAATATTTCTCTGATAAAAACATGATTGCACAAGCTGTGCAGTTTAAAATTAAAAACTTAGATTATCATCAAACCACACATCCAGATTCCTTGCAACAGCCTTGATATAATCCACTGGCGGATTAGCAGAAGGTTGGATTTTTTAGTCATGTGCTGGGGCCCAATGCAAACAACCTCTGTATAACTGAGGTTCAGCTGAAGGAAAAGTTTTGACATCCACTTTTTAACGGTCATATAGGCAGTCATTAAAATGAATTCAGCATTGAAGGGTCTGTAGATCCCATGGGCAGGTACATCTGCAAATCATCCACATAAAAATAACACAATGTGTCTTTGAATAACGTGCCCAAGAGGAGGCATATATAAAGGAAATAAAATTGGCCCCAAAACTGACCCCTGAGGCACACCACACTTGACATACGCAAATGAGGAGACATAATTATTTACAGAGACAGAGAACCTCCTAATTGATAGGTAAGATAAAAAACATTGTAGTGCTCTACCAGGCAGTTTTGATTAAAATGTTCAGCTTTTTAAAATATTTGCAAGAGAACTCAGAATTTACCTTTGTACCTAAATTGAACAGGATTCTTTAAGCTCTTTTTGGCATCACGTATCTTTGATCCCTCAAAGCTCAGAGTAGACAGACCATTCTTTCTAATCACAGTGTTTGAAGGAGATGCCGTTGCTGCGAGCGCTGTTAACTCCAAGTGGATTATCTTCACTAATGACTAAAAGGCCTGCCTCTTAAGCCATTCCACCTGCAATCCTCCAACACAAACTCCGTGACTCAGCTCCCCTCTTTCAACCCTGTCCCCTCCTGTCTCTCATTATTGGAGGACAAGAAATCTGATGTCATCCTTTGGAAACTGGCCAAAAGAATAAAACTGCCTCACCTCTCTGCGGCACACCCAAACCTGCAGCCAAGAGGAGAGGGAGGTAATGCTTGGCATTTTCAGACCAGAGTCAACAGTGGTGAACAGATGAATGGTGGTCCCTGTCTGACCTGGCCTGCTCAAACTGACCTCCTGTTGGACCAAAGCCACAGAGATGTACTTGTTATTAACTGCACAGTGCCGGTTAAACCACTCACCAGATTTTATTTACTGCCTCTGTTATACCACTACAGTGAGCAGCAACATTTAGTTATAATAGGGGAGACTAGGGGTGGTTGCAACACTTTTTGCATTTCTCTCAAATCTTTATAAATTAAACTTGTCTGTCTGCTTATTACCCATACCATTTAAAGATGATTATATGACATATCTTTCACAATATTTAAGAAGTCTGACACTGCAACAAACCCCAACCCCAGGGATAGATGCTACATGATCAAGGAATGGTTGCAACATGTTACAATTTGGAATTTCACTAATGAAGTTTTGTTTTTTGTTCACAACAAGCATAAAATATGCATTGTTTTACAAAAATATTGTCGTGTTATTTATTTGTTTAGTGTCAATCAAACACTACAAACAGCTATTGAGTTTTGTTTGTTTTTGTGTAGAACATCGGTCTTGAGTCAAGCAAGCATGATCTTAACTCCTGTCTCTTTTTGTGCACGTTACAGATACACATCTCCATATACTGTATGTCAGTGTGAGACAGGAAGAATGGAAGGATATGCAATGAAACATTTAGTTATAATAAGGGAGACTGGGGATGGTTGAAACACTTTTTTAAAAAGGTTTTTCAGAGACTATTTGGACTAGACCAACCAAATCTTTATATATGAGACTTCCATCTGTCTGCTAATTATTATCATTTCAAGGTGATTACATATAACATATCTTTCACCATATTTATTTGAAGTGGGTCAAGTGAAGTCAGATTTTGTAACTGAACCCAGCTCTTGGCAGCACAATCAAGTGATCAGTGCAAAATGTTAAAAATACAATTTTCAAAATAACTTTCATTAATTAACTTTTGCTTTATTCTCAATAAGCATTGTATTCTGAAGGTATGTATTGTTTTACAACAACATTATAGCATATTTATTTAAGAATATCAAATTACAGCTATTGAGTTTTATGTGTAGAACATACTGTAGACCTTGAGTGCAGATGTTACAGAAGCTGTTTAAGCGCTCTATATTTCAGTGTGACAAAGGAAGAATGGAACAGTTTGCACTTCAGCAAACTTTTATTAAAAATGCATATTTGTATTTGGGAATCAGCTTTTAATGTTCCCTACAATTACATGTTTATGCTGAGCAATACTGTTTTGTTGTCTGTTTGATGTGGCTGCTTAGTTTGCGGACAGTTGCAGCAACTTGTTGTAACCATGCCCACCCAGTCATCTAGTATGACAGAACATTGTGTGATAGCTATTGAGCATTGACACACTGAGCTTGACACATGCTAAACATGCCAGTTAGAAGTCAACAAAACAAGGATTCAAACTAAGTAAGTTTGGAGTAACTGATTTAAAAAAGGGCCAGGACATTGTTGTTTTCAATAAATGCAGCAGCAGCAGATGTTGAATGTACGAGTATTTCTCTAACATGTTTCTGATTGGAGGAGTAAAACTTGTTGCAACCGTCCCCGGTGTACTAAACAAAAGTGTTTAGGACAAACTAGTGGAGTTTATGCTGACAGGTGGCAACATCATTAAGATATTATATGCTCCAATGAAATGTAATCACTGCTATATAGTAACACCTTTTACAGACAAAATGTTATACTGTTGTGTCGGGTTTTGTTATACAAAATTAAATTTTCTCTATGGTCATTAAAATACAGTAGTTACACCTTACAGAAAGCTAGAGGAAATACTAAACTGAAGCAGATGGGAGAAAGATATAAAAGGAGGGAAAGAAGAAGAAATTAAACTCTTCGGTTGCAGCTTTTCTACATTGTGAGCCTAAAGCGCTGACAAGGTGTCCTTTTGAAGCTGCTAGAGCCAGCCAGTAAGCAACCTCAACTCCTCTCCACACAGGCCTCTGGGTTCACCAGAGTACTCATTACAGATATAGTACAGATATTTCTGATCTGTTTTGCACACACTCACACACACATAAACATACACACACACTTCCCCCTCCCTCCATCATCTTTCTCTTCCTGCCCCCTTCTCTTCATTTCCCCTCCTACACTCGCTCCATCTCTCCTTTGCAATTTCCATCTGTTCAAATGAAATATATTTGGCATCCGGAGAATGCCCCTCAGCAATGAGGGACAATATATCTTACAAATATCAGCCGTCCAGCCATGGTTCATGTAATATTTATAAAGGGAATGTGGCAGTGGGTGATGTCAACAATGTTTACCGTGAACAGGTTGAGCATCCCTCCAAAGTGCACCAGCACCTGCCAACTTTTTGACAGGCTAGGTGCCCGGCCAATCCGGAGGCTCATTTACATGTTACAGAGCGATCACGGTTGACCTGATCACATCTGGCATGCTTGTCCAATTAATTAATCATGTGTAAGTGAGGCCAACCTCAGGCTTTGATTATGGCTGCCATATTGTTTTAAAGAGAAAGTTGTGTGTGTGGTGGGAGGTTGGCAGACAAGTGTCCAGATGGACAGTGAAGATTTTTGAAGAAACAACCCTTCAAGTTCCATCTAATATAGTGTTAGTGAGACTGTACACAGCATGCAAGTTGTGAAAAAACATAGCAAAAGTTACATTTAAGTGTCTGAGATTTCAAGATTTCAAGTTTGAAAGTGTAACAAAGAATTTAAAGTTGCCACATTATGCTCTTGGGGTTTTTCCCCTTTGCTTAAATATATTCTATAGCATTTTTGTGCATGGTAAAGGTCTGCAAAGTCACAAAGCCCCAAGTCCATGCCAAAGGGAGTTACTCACTCCCACAGAAAATACTCCTTCACTGCCTGAAATGCCTCATTTTTAATCCAGCCTTTGTTGCTCTACTTGGTGACATCACATTGTAACACAGCTGCATTATGCACAGCTAGTTCAGAACAGAATTTTAAATGGGGTTGGGGCCTTAAAGAGACAGGAGCTAAAATGGGGCGTTTCAGACAGAGAGTGAATTGAAGTGCTGCAGCTATGACCAGTATGAGAAAATGGTGTGTGTTTTTTTTTTTTACAAAAACAAGAAAAGGAGGACTGTAGCGTGATCATTACACAGGAGACGTAGACACTAAGGATGCACACAAATCCAAATACGTCATTCGGGAAAGCATAAATTAGGCGATGTAAATGAATATTTCTTCTATACAAAGTTGCTCATTATTATCTGGAGCTTCCTGATTACCTCGGCATAGTTAAAAAGGTTGCATCTCTCTTAATCAATCACTGATTTAATGCACCAAGATGATTCCCTTCAACTGAATATTTTTTATATATTATTAAAACATTTTGATGCTTGGAGATGCAACAATTGCACTGACAATGACTGTTAGTTTAGAAAATATAACATTTGCCCGATTGAACACAACTTCCATAAATAAACCATGTCCACTGCCAGCCTTCTATCTGATTACAGACAGATATTTTTATACGTTGAACAGATATAGATAGAAATAATGATGCACCTCTAATAGATACTTATAACAGAAAGGGAAATCACACAGAATACAAATACAAAATACAAAAATAAACAAGACTAAGATACTAAATACAGCTATGCTATTATCTCTAATAGAGAAATAGATGGAAATCATTCATTTATTCATTAGTTTTATTTTATTTTATTAGGTATTTTGTTGTAAACCAAAGCATGGTTGGGGCTGGGGCCCCAGGGGGGTCCTCAGAGTTACTGTAGGAGGTCCCCAAATTATTGTTTGATTTTTCTTTTTCTTTTTTTTTTCAAAAATTTAATTATGTCTGCAAGCACTAATCACCATGAAGCCAATTTTGTTTAAAAAAAAGAAGAAAAGATTATTGACAAAAATGTGTTGCCCATGAATCCTCATGCAATCATGTGAGCATGTGACACTCTCATGAGTCAAACCACAAATTAACAAAAGCAATGTGCAAAACAT